>JAPYZM010007747.1:0-12566 GCA_030522845.1 Psyttalia concolor | reverse complement strand
GGGGGAGGGGGGCTCCGCCCTTGCTCGCTCGCTCCCTCTTCTCTTTCGGTGTAGCGAAAGGAGTTTGAAGGGTTTTTTTTTTACAGATTTTATAATCTGCCGATCTGCCATCATGTCAACGATCTTTTGACAGTAATGAAGTGTTGTCATTACTGGTAGTCCTGCCGTGAGGGGGAGGGACGAGGGACCGGGGGAGGTGACCCCTGAATTTTTAAAACTCCTTATTTTTTCAATTCTACAGAAAAAAAAAATTAGTAGAATAGGCTAAAGCGATTTATCATAAATCAATATCGAAATAAAAATGAGAAAAACACTTTACTCTCCTCCCCACTATCGATATTGGATTCTTTCACTCGAGAAAAATGCTTTTCATTGATTCAAATAGCGAAAATTCCAATTGCATATGAAAATCAAATTCTGTATAAATCCAATAAAATTCATTTAATTATCCACGAGGGCAATTGTTCCAGCAATGATAAACGCGGGCGTGCCCGGAGTAAAAAATATTGAATAAAAAATAGCGTATCATTTCTGTAATTCCCGAGTGAACTGGAATTGCAGGGAATTTAGCGAAATTGTCGCATTATTTTTCCTTGAATGACAGGTGAACTGAGTTACGCAATTTTTACTGAGAACACAAATCTGTATAAACCCCTCTCCCTCCCCCCCCCCCTTGCCCTCCTCATCAACAAGTTCAGGATAAATATCCCGACCGTTAAATAGTAAGCAAACCAAGCCGGAGACCAGGTAAATATTGATCGTGAAAAACCGCCGTCTGTACAACCAACCGAGCAATTTCCCCTCATCCCATCCGGAATTTCCATTGGCCCAGGCGATCTCTGTCACCCCCACTCCGAAAAAGATAAAAGACATCAGTATCTCAGTCAGATGGGACGAGTATAATTTAATCCCTGGGTTTTCCACGTGAAACACTCAAAGGCAGGTCACGTTTAAGCACAGGAATAAAGTCAGCCAGGTTATAAGGGGAATGAATAGCACTGGGGGGGGGGGGGGGGGTATTCTGTATATTGCTTAAACCGCTCACGGGTTGTGTCTTCAGCCGCGAGAAATTACAATTTCTGACCGCAGTTTGGCTGTTAGTAAGTAGATGCCGAGGAACAGTATAAAAGAGGAATAGAATTAGTCCGGGGACCCTTATCTTCCTCACATTCTCAAGCGAAATAGGATAGGGCGGAAATTGTTTAGACGCCTGGAGGTATTTTGGGGAAATTCCGGGCCAGTTGGATCTTTTGGAAATGGGAATGCCATTTGTGACAACTGTCAGGGGCTTCCACGAGCTTTCGCAGAAAAAAATACATACGAATTGTATTTGTAATTAATAAATCGCCCCGATTGTGAAGTTTTTGAGTTGGGGGCTGAGTTATCTTTCTCCGGACATTTATCATTCCTGAGGATCTATTTGTCAGGAAAAATAAATTTTCCAATGAACGCCTTTGTAGACAAAAAAAAACTGGATAACGTCGGAGGAAAGTACCCCCGAGACTTGAAAATTTGTGTTGTTGTTGTATTTGAGGGAATAAAAAATATTTCTTTGTCACCAACAATTGGCGAGATTATTGACTGCCGATGGAGGAATTCGGTGACAAGATTCCTCGATATTTCAAAGCTCCACTTCACCTACGGCAAAATGGTAAGCTTCGCGAAAATACGACGACATATGGCAAACGTGAGCTCGCATCCCTGCGACGTGCTCAAGAGAGACAAATTCATGGACGAAATGGCGCCCCAGTGTCGCTGAGAAACAGGACACAGTGACCCCGATATATATCCCCGATACATATACGAGTTGTATGTGCTCGGTGGATGCAGTTTTCTCTGTCGGAGTCGATATTTCAACTCGAGAGAAAAACTTTTCGATTCAGTCTTATTCCATTCGACTGCGGTCCAGCCAATCTGCACTCGGTAGAGATAAAATGGAACATTTTGATGGGAAGCGAAGTGGAGGGACTGCGGGGACGACTCAACGAAACCGCGAGCCCCCGAAATTGTGAGGTTTCTACGGGTGACCGGCAGGATTAATGACTTTTTAAAAAAATTCAGTTTATACTGATATAATATCCTCCAGCAGCGCTTGATAATTATTACGAATAAACGGAGAAATAAATAGCGAGTCAAATAAAACTGCAATTTTTTAATCTCAGATTTCAATTAAATTGCGAATTGAACAAAAACGGATTTCTCTGAATAGAAATCGCCGAAATTGATTTTTTTTAATATATCGGCTTTGAATCTAATGAAATTAATCGGTTCCCCGTAAACGAATGGTTTGTAATTAAATTCAATCTGCAAAAGAGATAGTATACAATTCAGTCCATTGTGAATACTCCCCCCGAGGCGCCGTAATGACAATTTTCTCTGTAAAAATATTCAGTGCGAGATATAAAAGACCTCTCTCAGTGAAATAATAAAGTGTGCTACTGTTAAGTTGCTTTATGCAACTGCTGGCATTCAGGGGGCAGGGTCACGTTGAAATTTTCAAAAAATCTTTTTTTCTGGTCCCTCCCACTGCGAAAAAATAAATTTTTGCGAAACATATTTAGACAACAAAATGTCGGAAATTCCTGCACTAAAACTCGCTTTAAATTCTCCCCAGAAGAATATTTAATTGACAAAATTTTATTTTATCCTCAGACTGCAATAGTTGCCCAAAAAATGTCTCAAATCAAGGAATTCCTTATTAAAATTAATTTCTATTTTTTTTTTCAATTTAATTGACTTTAATTTAATTTCACTGTGTCTATAATCTTCATGAAAATATTCAGTGACAGTTGCCGAGACCCCTCGCCGAGAAATAAAGTGTACCACATTAAACATTTCTTTTTTACTTCACTCCAGACATTTTTCCCCTCGGCTTCACTTTATTTTCTCGCGTCCTTCCCCTCTTAATTCACACGTACCACCAGCGATAGCAAAGTATAAATGATTCACGGCATACAAATCCCATTAAGAATGTTTACCCTATCAAATCACCCCCACTTCTAAATAAAAAAAAACCCCCGTTAAATTACCCTGAAACAACTGAAGTTAAATAAATCAGATCCACTCAAAATGTCCTCAATTCTGCTAAACAGAAATACAATTACCCGAGGAAAATTAATTCAAATCTCGGAAATAGTCCGAGTGGCAGTTGAAAATTTTATCACAACTTCAGGAGTCAAAGGAGATCTGAAAATAATTACCTCACTTCACTCGAGATAACTTTGTTTTCCCGAAACAAAACTTTTCCTCCAACACCTCTAGGCTACAGGTTTTTAGTGTGAGCAAAGTTTCGGAAATTCTCGCGCCTTATCCGCCGAGAATCAGCACTCGAGCATTGTAATCCCCTCCCTCCGGCACACGAGAACAACGGCTTTTCTATCTCGAGGCATTTCAAAGAATACATATCACCCAGAAATTCCCATGAATCATCACCGAAATGTCTACGACTTTACCAAGATTTACGAACTCGCGGGGTTCGACGCTCTTGGCAGAATGCCATTGAGAAAATTCCAAGGGCTTTGAGGAGGGGAAAAAAAATTTCCCACGTGAGTAGCGCGATAGAGACGTCAAACGGCCGTGGAAAAAAAATATATATCCCCCCGGAGTTACCTCGGGGGATGGGGAAAAGGGTTATAGCGAAGTTATGCAGATCGAATGGGCTGGGCTCACTCGACGAGTTCATTGACATTGAGAGGTATTCTATCTGTTATCCGACCGATCCTATTATCATGTTTGGATCAAGCCGCTGTTGTCTCCGGAAAATGGATGGCAATAAAATTGCTCAAGTGAAGAAAGTAATTTTATTTTTTGAGAATTTTCTTTGAATCCCAGACAAAGCGCCCGTAATTTTCCCGAATTTTCACGCGAGTCTACCGGACTACAAAAACAATTACGACTTTTATCTCTAGCAATTTTTTTCCTGGCGATATTTGTGTCAATGCCCGTTGTACTGGTGTTGTCCAATAACTCAGGTGCACAAAAATGTGTTCATAAATTTTTTAAACATTTTTTCCGCGAAATTGTAGAACTAAATAAAATTGTAAAATTAAAAAAATTCCCCATTCATTTTTAATAGCGGCAGTCATTAACATTCCCTGTACATCTGACTATTGCGAGTATTTCTGTGACGTCTCCGGGGGGGTAAAAAGAACCCTATGAAAACGACACGGCGCATAATTTCATCCGGCGTATAGAATTCCACTGATTGCACTGGAGCAATCGATATTTCAATCTTTTCAGAGAGATGCACCGACAAAATCCCACAAAAATACCAACAACTCGTCATTCCGTATTCATCCACATCCCTCACCCCAACACTCGATTTACCCGGAAAATGAATAAAATGTGAGAGTCGCATTCTTCATTTGGGGGCGGAATTTCAAGCCGACAAAATATCAAAGAATAATAAAAATGTAAAATAGAAAAAAAAGAAAAAAACAATTCCCCCCTACTTTTTGATTATTTTCTCTCCTGAAGGAAATGGAGTCCATGAATTTTTCATTGCACGGAGTATGAAAAATTCAGGGACTGTTATGCCTAGGTCTGTCAGTGAGAGCACCAGTCATTCCGGCAATTAAAAGTTCTCTCTCCTCCTCCTCTCCCTCTCCCTTGTGTCCTGCATTTGATGATTATTTTTTAAGTACCCAAAAACACCGGCTGCTGCATGCCGTGTCGTAGACTCGAGGGCTTTATTTATTTCCGTCTAAAAGTTCACCAGTCGTAAACTCAGAACAAGTTTTCAGCCAGTTTTAGGGGGAAGTGGATGGACTAAGAGCACGTGTAGTTGATAAAACGGGGGAAAATTGTTTTCACGAAGTGAAAAGTGAATGAAAAATTGTTCAAAAGATCGTTGGATATTTTACCGCTTCAAAATTAATTACAATTCGACATTCCTTTCGCATTATTTTCCGTGATATGGAGTTTAAAAAATACCCCGAGGGATTTTTTTTCCAACTTTTTTTTCTCAGCGAAAATAGTCTTCTCAAAGATACTTACGTACTTTATTTATTTATCTTTTTTCTCATTTTCCTCGGAATAGTTGGAATTAAACAAGGGCTTCTGTTAAGTCCCCCTCAACTCCGGGAATCCAGAAATATTGTTAATTAAATTTGAGAAGAATAAAAATGAATTGTAAGAGTTGAAATGAAATTTATAATTGCTTGAATAATCGAATTGACTTTTGATGAAAAAAAAAATTGACAAATTGTCTCGTCCTCGGGCCGTATGTCCTCAATCCCCCGAGTCAATTCAATTCTGTTAATTGCATTTTCTCGGGGTAACGCGATAAGAAAATCAAAGAAGTTGTAAAGATTTCATCATTCTCATGAAAAACGTCGTCCACGATTTTATGGGGCGTAAAATTTTTCAACGACACACTCCCTATCCCTCGAATGTTGCCTCCACACTGTTAACTTCCCTCCCACCTCTCTACGTGCCTATATCCTCTCCCATGAAGTGCTCTATTTGTTCTTTTAATAAAGTTCCTCTTTTTACTGTCCGGCCTCTCGTCGAGATGAAAGCGGCTGAGGCCTCTTTGATTGTTTAGCCGGAAAGAGCAAATGTCACACGTCAAATGTTTCACCACAATGTTGAGATATTGGACTACTTTGTCTATTCTTTGACATTAATTTGTCCATTCATTCGCTAATTAATCCCCTCATTCATCAATAGCAATTATCAGCAATTTTGTCTCCCCTAGTTTAAAAATTTTTTTCATTGCAAAAGATTTACGAAATTGGGAAATTAATTTTTCGAAAAATTGTTCGAGTAATTAAAACATTACAAATATTTTTCAAATGTCCAATGAATCAATAAATAAATTATTCAATTTATTTAATACAACGAATTAATTTATTCATCCAATCATTAATTAATCTCCTCATTATCAACTGCAATTGTCAAAAAATTGAGTCTCCCTAATTGTTAATTTTTTAATAATCCCAGAAGATTAAAAAATGCGAAAATCCCTTTGTCGAAAAATTTGCGTACTCTCTTACAATTTTTTCTTCTCTGAACATTATTTTTAGAAGCACAAAAAAAAAGATGACTAAATTGTAATTTCATTGGCTGGATCCTTGATTTATTTGTTATTGCATTGCTCCGAGTTTGCAACGATAATTCTCTTGATCAAACACACGTGTTGGAGGATGCCCAAAGTCAAACTGTGTCAAGGCAGCTTTTACGCATTCAAACGCTTCCCTAACCCTCGTTTTCAAAGTCAACTGCGTAAATACCGACTGGTTAAATGACCTAACGCATTGAGGAGTCTCCCCCCCCCCCCGCGCCCCCCCCCCCCCCCCCTCTGCCCTCCCCCCCCCCCCCCCCCCCCCCCTGAAGACAGTGCCGCCAATTCGCCCAATTCACGGACTCAACCCCTGTCCCGGCAGTTTCCAATTTTTTTTTTCGCTAATAAAAAAATAACTCGAGATGCGTTTGGAGCTCTAGCAGTGGTCTAATGGAATATCCTCAATCAATCAAGGCCATAAATGTCGAGTGTGTGTCTGGGACGATTGGAGATGGTTCTTGACATCCTTCGTTTGTTTTTAGTGAACGAGAAAGCTCATTCGCGTTTACTAAACGATGCCAACTGGGTCAGGGTGGTTCAATCCAGTCTAATTGTAACGAGAAGGCAAAATTACGGGCGTTAACGCATGAAATCTGCATCCATGGGGTTACACCATCAGAATTACTGAATAACACCGAGAGCACTGGTTTAAGATTTTTTAAACTGATTCCTGCCAGGGGAATTATCTCTTCAGGGACAGAAGTCACTCGCCCAATGTCAATTAACCCCCCAGAGAAATTATTTATTTAAATCAATAAATTAATCAATTTAAATGAGATAAAACTTGTACTTTCCCAATTAAAACGACTGAAAGATTGAATTTTCTGTCAATCCGTGTAATGTTTTTGGTAATAAATACTAAGGTTACGAATGTATTTTTTTGCCTGATCCTCGAAAAACCCATTACAGTCCTTGAATTCGTAAGTAGAAATATTTTTCGAGCGATAAAAAAATTTTTCTGATCATCTGAACGTGAGAATTTCCGCTCGTCCCTCGAAGGATAAAAAATTATCGATAAAAAGTCCAAATATGGATATGGAAAAATTGCTCTTTCCGTTGGCGGCGAAAAAAAAAAAAATGCGGAAAGTCTCTCGTAGAGCTCAAGGCTTACATAATACCTCAGCACACCCATTACCCGGACGTTCATGTTTATTACAGCCACGCAAACCCACTTTGAATTTCCACCGGCCAAGTCCACTATACCAGAGCGCGTGATAAGGGGGTCAACCTCTAACAACTTTATCCGTATCTTTACCCTCAATTCATATACCGAGTTAATGAAATATTTTAATACAACGCAATTGCAATTAATGTAACAATTGTTTATTCATTTCACAGCGAGTGAGGAACTTGGTGGCATTGGAACAACTCTGCCATCCGCACCAACGCCCCTCACCCAGTATCCAAAGCTCTGCGAGTTACGTAGAAAGTTTCCCGTTCTCTATCGCGTTGAATTTCAGGTAAGTTCACGCTTGTTTACATTTCCTCCTCGTATTTTTTATGTCTCTCATTATGGATTGAATATTTTCACGTCAACATTTCCTTCCCCTTTGTAAATTTATCTGATGAAAATTGTCGTGCATGCAATTTTTTCCCCTCTTTTTTTTCCTTCACTCTCAAGAGAAACGGCAGAGGAAAGGTAAATGTTTTTTTCTTCTCCCTTGATGGAGAGTAGAAAAAGCCACGAAACGACAAAGGAATATTCATAATAAAATTTCCGCCTTTCTGAGTTTGTACATTTTTTTTCCCCCCCTCCACCGACTTTTTTTTTGTGGATTGGGGACGTCGGATTATATTGATTTTTGCGGGAGGCCAGGGGAACGGAAAATTCGCGGAATATTGATATTCTCGGAATTTAGAAGCTCGCGAATTTGTGCTTGTGTCGGGTGTTGTCGTCTTGGGAAGGCGTCATTGAGACACGTATGGAGCTTTGACGTTCTCGGCATTTCTCCCGAGAATCAATAGAATGTTTCGTGTTTGAATGAATCGCAATTTTCAATTTGTCGGGCTGAGGAATTATATCAGGCGGCTAAAGCTCTGCATTAAAATTCATTCATTTTAATTAAATACAATATTTTTAATATTGTTAAACTGGAGGAATGTGTGATTTTTAAAAGCCACGTTTTCATTTTGAATTGTTTAAATCCAATTTTGAAAATTTTTTTATTGTATTTTTTGAAATGGCTAGATACGGCATTTGAGTTAAATAAAATAATTCGAGAGGAGTGGAAAATTCTCTGGACTATTTACATTCTCGGAATTTGAAACTCACGAGTTTGCGCTTGCAACCCCGGTGTTTACATCTCTCGAAAGCGTCATCGGGACACATATAGAGGTTTAATGTTCCTGGTATAGCTCTCGAAAATCGATAAACTGTTTCATGAATGAATGAATATTAGTGGAGATTGGTATGAGCCTTGACTTGAATTTATTTAAATAATTGCTGAACAATTTTGGGGAATAATCGGCCTTCACAACCACCACTTGCTAATTAAGTTCCTTTGCTCAGTGGATATAATTCACATCGACTTTAGCTAGATATGTCATAATCACAATGTGAACATAAACCAGGGAGTGAATGGGATTTAAGTAGTTCTGAGCTCTCAAACTCATCCGCCGACTCTCTCACGAGCATCAACGAGTGATTTCAAACCTTTATAGTATAGTTAGGAAAGCTGTCTAGTAGTTGTCAAACTCGTCGAGAACTTTGCTTCTAGGACTAACGAGCGTGAGTGTCTGCCACGTACACCGATTTACCATTTTCTTGGGGTGTTTGGGAGGAAGATCCTGAGGGGGAGATCTTGAAAGTTACTCGTACCGATTTTTTGGAAAATAATTTTTTTATCCACATCCCTAAACCCGAAATAATAATTAAAATAACTGATTTATGTGATTGTCGGTGAAGTTGTTCTTAACATTCCTCACTCCCTTTGAATTTAAATTATTTCCACGCCGTTCTTCAACATTTCTAATTCGATAAAAAATTAAAGTCTCAATTTTTTGCCCCGCTCATTATTTATAAGCGAAAAAAGTACGCGGTCTGAAAAAATCAGTAGAAAATTACCCACCACCAAAAATTGTCTGGACGTGTGTGTAATTTTAGTTAAAGTAATATTTAATATAAAATCTCTTCGTCTGTAAATTGATTTCTAAACAATTCCGTTAAACTGTCCTCAATGATTTTTCTAACAGTGCAATAATTACACATACGAATCGTCAGTTTCAATTGGATCGCGCGCTTCATTTACCTCTCAGAAATACTCTCCAATTCTGATTGAGGCGCTCGTGACACACGTCCGACCTGACACATGAAAATGGAAATTTCGCAAGCAACTTGATGGAGAATATCGACTGGTCGAGTAGCTGGAGCATACACCAGTGGGAAAACACCAATTGTATCAAACAAAATATTTTTCATAGAAAACCGAGTTATCTCAGTAAACTTCTATCGTTGCTCGCACAACAGGAGATTTATGGGACAGTTTGTGTTGTCAAAAGTCACGAGAAAAAATTGAATATTGCGGGAGGGACTGATCAGGTGTGTCAGGAAGTGATAGAGAAAAAATCCCCTTTCAATTTGTCGTCGGCATTCGGTGTGGCCGATAGATCGTGATCATTTGGGAGCGTCAGGTGTGGCGAAAAGTTTCGAGTGGTGTTGCACAAAGACTCCCCTTTGGAGGCAGTCGAAATCATTGCGAGAGTGGATGCAAATGAGAATTCACGGGGGGAGCGAGAAGTGATGAGAAAGTAGGTAAATGGAGATGTTGAGAAATTGAGGGACGAACGCGAGTCGAGGGAAAATAGAGAAAAGGCGAAGAATTGAGGACTTTGAATGAGAAATCATCGTGGGACGCGCTCGAGGGATTATCGGCGATTAAATTACGGGGAATTGAGGGATTTCAGGGGCTTTGGTCACTGTTTTTAGGGGAAAGCAAGTGTTGTTTGCATAAAATATATTTTTAACTAATTGTCATAATTTGAGAAATAAAAACATTATTCGCAACAAATGACGGACTAAATTGCATTTTTCTCGTCATTCGATAGGCTAATTATTCGTAATAATTCGACGATTTATTTGCCCGCTTTTAATGGCCTGAAATAATTTTTTTTATGGAATGAAATGAATGTAACTAATAAATTTAACTCATAACAAAGTGGAAATGCGGTGGAATTCCGGGGAGTCTCGCTCCGGAAAATTCTGCGGTTTATCAAACTATGATTTGAATGCAGATTAGCCAGTTTAGTCGTCTATCCTTCCCGGAGAAAATAAAAGTAACACCCATTGCAGTATGAAGTCCATAAAACTTTGGTAGATTATCTGGACGAAAACGAGATTTTAACTGTGGAAATTTACCTCAAAACTCTCTCTCTACCCTCCCAATCTGACGTTGATTCGCTTGAATATTATCCCACTTGAGTATTTTCCGAAAAAAAAAAAATTCAGGCAAGATCAACCACAAAATTTACGGGTAAGACAACCCCGAATCTGAAGGGTAAACGAGAAATCGATGGATGACCTCGATATTCGCTCGTATAAATTCGCCACATCCATCGCATTCTCACGGGATTGTGGCAATCTTGTCCCCAAAAATTGTATGTTCACGAAACGATTGTCGATATCCGTGATGCATTGGAAAAATCGACCGAGAATTGTGGCTATGCATTGGACTACAACACTCCCGATTTTTTCCACCTCGGGATTGGAAAGAAAAAATTTGCATGAGCTCCAGTCTTTCCGAATTAAAAAATGTCCATTGCAAACGGACATTTTTTTAGCCTACTTGCTGAGCAGTAAAAAAATCGTCAGAATTTTCTGCAGATTGGTCCTCCGAATTAATTTAAAAAACGAATAAAAAGGGCGTCAATGAGATTGGAAAGAAGATTTAATTGCCTGCAAATTAATTCGCTGTTGGTTGATTTTTTTATTTAGATCAGGGCAGCAATTTGTAAATGAAATTTCGGATGCAAAAAAAAGTAGCGAAACAAATTAATGAATTCTAAAAAAGTAATAGCTCAATAACCCCATCGCAAAAAAGCAACAAACCTGAATGACAGAAGCCCCAAGTAAGTAAACTCCGGTAGCGAAAAAAAAAAAAAAAGGGAGACCCATAAAACCAAAATACATATACTGCAAGGAACGTCCAGCAATCTCGTGGGAGGAAAGAAAAATTCCCTCTCTCCCTCGGTTTCTCACGAAAAAGAGGTAGGAAAAAGTTATACTCCGAGGCCGAAAAAAAAAAAAAGCGAAGCGCCGAATGGGCGGAAAAAGTACCTGAGGGTGCCCTGTAAAGTCGGGTCGTTTGGAATGAGGATAGATCGGAGTAGTCGGCGAGGGGGTTGTTGCCCAAGCATTTCTTGTCACGCACGTAATCCCAGCAACTCCTCGGTAAAAGGATATCTTCTGGCTGTGGTTCAAGACTTTTTACATCGTATCTATCATCTTGGTTTTTATTTCCTCGGCGGTGAGCGGAAGGAGTTGATTAATTGAATGAAATTTTAATTTTCACTCTTGAGTTTCTCCGCACTCTCTCTCTCTCTCTCTCTGCCTCTCGCCCACGCTCTCCACCCCGGAGGGGAAAAAAATTATATTGAGGAGACGTGTTAGTTCATTGGGGGGGGACAAACCATCGGGGATTTTGCGAGTAGAGAAGTGAAAAAATGAACTAAAATTGTATGGGAACACTTCGAGCACATGAAAAAATGAAAATAAAAAAATTTACTGCGAATGTATTTTTAATTTTTAGAACAAAGTGTGTTACTTGAAATTTTAGGGAGGCTTCATTTATTAATTAGGCTAAATTCTGATACGGAGGGAAATATTCAATAAAAATTACGGATGAATTGACGTAATCTGCTGGCGTAAATTGTTTTCAGACAATTTATGTACAAATTAAAAAGAATAAATCGGGATTGTTCCGGAAAAATTGAACAACAACTTAGGCCCTTCTGCTGGTAATTTGGATTAAATATTTCTCAATGTGTATGCGAGATACGTAATTGTTTGAATATAAATGTTTCCGTGAGAGGTCATTTTGTCTGAGAGAGAATGAAAGTTGGGGGAAACGAAATAAAAGAAGAGAATCAGTGGATGTGGGTGGAAAGTCAGCAGCGGTACCACCGATTGACGATCAAGGGACGTTCTCCATTTCCACAACACGAAAAAGCTTTTTGGGGTTGAACTGTTTTGGGGTTGAACTGTCTGTTCCAATGACAAAATTGTAATTATTGCACTTTCGTCGGATTAAGCAAAGAAAAAACTCCTCCGAACTGCAATTGAACGGCAGCTGAGCGATTTTCAAAAATACATTTTGTCAGCGTTTCAATTTTGTTTAATAATAATTTGTTTAAATTCCGTTACAATCAATGGAAAATTACGAAAACGAGGGAAACAAATACTCTACGCTTCAAATTTAAATTAATTAAAATTCTTAGCGTTCTGTAATGGCTTTAAAAAAATTAATGAAATGTTTCTAAATCCGTTTAAAATTTCGGAATCAATAGA
>JAPYZM010007722.1:0-11427 GCA_030522845.1 Psyttalia concolor | reverse complement strand
GAGTGACTAAAAAGTGCCTTTTCGACACACTGAGGTAAAATAGTATATTTCGTAACAAGTGAAAAAAATGGTTTTTGGCGAGTGGGAGGTTTATATCACGAGCCAAAGGCGAGGGATATAATCCCACGAGTGAAAAAACACTTTTTTCACGTGTTACGAACAATATTTTTCATCACGCTGTGTCGAAAAAGTAACTTTTCAGTCACACTCCACTTTGCGTTGAGTGGCTGAAAAGTGGTTTTCCGACACATTGAGATGAAAAATATTGTTCGTAACACGTGAAAAAGTGGTTTTTGACTCGTTTATATCACTCGCCTTCGGCTCGCGATATAAACCTCCCACTCACCAAAAAACATTTTTTTTCACTTGTTACGAAATATACTATTTCATCTCAATGTGTCGAAGAAGCACTTTTTAGTCACTCGACGCGCAGCGGAGAGTGACTGAAAAGTTACTTTTCCGAAAACCATTTTTTTTCACTCGTCACGAAATATAATATTTTGTCACTGCTGATACGTTCAGCCCGTGTCGAAAAGTGCCTTTTCGTTTACTAGTAAACGAAAAATGGTAACTCTTAGATATATTTGATTAATTGAACCGAATCGACTGCAAAGTAATCGATTATCCCCATGAAATCTGCCATGTTCGATTAGTGACCCATTTTTTGTTCCTTTCGATGACAAAATGAATTATCGAGCGTCGATTAATCGATACACGTGAAATAATCGATTGGTTATATCTCGCTACTTCGAGATGTGAGGACCTCCACTCTTAATGTATAATCCTTTATCGATTTCTCTTTTAGTGTCGATAGAAAAAATATCGATTTATTGTGCAACTTCGAGATTTCCATACCATACGATATTTGCACATTCTCCTTAATAATATATAATATGGATGTAATTATAATCATTGTTATCGACTCTGATTGTAAATCGTTATTTCACTAATGAAAAATCACTGCCGAATCGTGTGAATTTATGATCACTTGCTGTCCGAGTTGAATGTAATTACGATCTCACCCTGGCTGATGAGGCCAACATTGGACCGACTGTCGGCCAAGAGTCGGCCATTCATCGGCTTCCCCCAGGGTAACTGAGGACAGAGACCGGCAAGTCTCTCGTGTGTGACCCGCGACTCGCCAAAACTCTAAACTATTCTAATTTCCAAAATAAATTTTATTATTACATAAAAGCAATTAACGTGAGTGGTCAATATCAGGTACACGAACATTCTACACGGCACGGAATACTCAGTGAAACTACCGCAGTTGGGTCGATGGCGGTGGGCAAAGTTATATAGTAAGAGGACAACTTTCATCCGGAGGAGGCTTGGAAAATTTGAGGACCCCCTCCTGGGATTGAATATTTCAAGACTCAAAAGTTAAGTTAGTCATGTCGCCATTGACTTATCCAGGCGTTTCGTACCCTTTTCATCCGGAACTAATGGAGGTACTCTCAAGGAAATACGACAGTCCCTTCTGCAAACTGGGTCAATGGAATATTCGAGGAGACAGGAGTGCTAGTTGAGGGGACATTAGTCAGCTGTTTATCCTGTCGTCTTTTGGGAATGAAAAATTTTTGGTCGACCCTTGGGTGGCTATAACTCAAAGTGAAAATTAAAAACTTACGATGGGATTTGTTTTTATTCCCTTTTGGACACACTTACAGATGAACTGAACTCATTAACGTGACTTTTATTTTTCACTGGGGATAATTGCCGGAGTTTCGGGTGCCATGAAGTACGAACATAATTGCCCAAAGTTTTATAATTCAAATTGAATTAACAGACAAGTAAGTTAACATCGAGGCCGGCAGAGAGGGATGGAAATCGGTTTAACTATTTTGCTATCGGAACGAGCGAAAGGCCATTTGCTGTCATTTTTTTTCTATCCACAGAAATAAAAAAGGAGGTATATTATAATATTAAATAATAACAATATTATATTATTTATTAATAATATAATAGTTTTTTTTATATTTTATAATCTGTATATATAAGGGAGAACCACTGGATATCTCGAATGAACACTCGATGAGCTCTCGAAAGTGCAAGATACGATTAATCGATTATTTCATTTTTATCGATTAATGACTACTCGATAAGTCATTCTGTCATGATCGACAAAATCGCAAAAGAAAGGAGAAAATTATAATCAAGAAAACTTCTGTGATATCAATTCAGAATCATTTGAATTGAAAATATTTGATTATATAAAATATTATTGAAATTAATTATGAACATTTTCTTTTACGGAATGAAATAAATTATTCAATATTATTGATATTAAAAAACCAGTATCAGCTCAATTCACTTCAGATCTATCTCGCCGGGACCAAATTTGGTAGTCAATGAACGGAAAAAAATTGTCCCAATGACATTAAAAAATAATTCATGAGTGTCCATGTTACTCCACTTGTGTCTATATCTGCGAAAAAAATCAAGCACATTCTAAAAATAATTCCTGGTACTGCTAGGTACGTCTCAAGGTCTTTCTAGGGAATGAGAAGGAGAATGGCTTGTACGGAGCGACTGGGTCATCATAGAATTCGGTGACAGGCCAATTTAACAAATGACAAATTTATCCCAAAAAAACGAAAATAGCAACTCAATTTCACAAGAAGTGCAGGGGTTTTTCCCGTCTCAAACCAGTTTAGTTTACCCAGGGTGCCCCGTCGTGAGCCTTGGATTATTCTGAATGCTGGCGGACTGAATGTCTGCCCCTATAAATTAGGGATTGGCCCTTTGATGGAAAAACTACCGAGTTTCATAAATTAAATGATCAATCTTTTAAAAATATTATACGTATTTTTGTGACACATGAAATTCCTCTCGCTATAAGAAATAAAATAAAAAAAATCCATTAATTCTAATTTATCAATCCCAATCAGAGTGCCTTTCGCTCGATAGTTGCATTAAAATGCCAAAATTTTTAAAAATTTCCCTCTTTCAAAAACCCACTTATAATTCAATCTCCAGGTTCAATACAAATCACCTTCTTCATTTTTAAAAAAAAATCGATCAATATTACTTTCAATCCTACCACGTTGGAAGCCAAAGTCCAAATTGTTCGTCAAAAATTGATAACAATATCAAAATATAATGATCACCTCCAAAAGAATAAAAAAATCAAGTTTTCGCATTACGTCCACTTGTCCCTGTATCTGCGAAAAAAAAAATCAAGCACATTCCAAAAATAATTCCTGGTAGTGCTAGGGACGTCTCAAGGTCTTCCTAGGGAACAAGAGGGAGAATGGCTTTTAGAGCCCACCAGGCCAGAGTAGAATTCGCAAAATTCACGGCAGTTCTCGGTTTTGGCCCTGGACGTCTGTTAGCAGATGAAACGGCTGAAGATATCCACGAGTGGTGGTGAGAGGGGGGAGGGGCGAATGGCTGTAGGAAAGGGGGTAGAGAAAGAGGGAGTGAAAAGAGGGGGGTCAGACATGGGCGGGCACACGGTTCGCGCGGTGAGGGCCCGCAGGAGGGGGCGCCTAGCAACAGTCCCGCCGGCGCAGCCGGCCAGGAGGCAAAGTGTGATTAAATAAAACTGGCGTCGTGCGCGCACGGCGACGACCCACCAGGCGTTGACATCAGACTCTGTACATACACACACACACATACACACATAATTCAACCTAAACTATAAACTCGGGTTGAACTATTTTGCATATTAAAAAAACCGTACGCACGGTTAATGAAGAGGAAGAAAATGAGGGCTTTCGCGATGACGACGGCTCCGGCCCAATACCGGGGATCTAGTGCGCATGCGCAGTGAATCTTCACTCCGAAAAAAAATGAAAAAAAGTCGGATCATGTAATGGGAGAAAAAAATTGACGGTAAAATATACTGAATTTTTTTCATAATTAATCAGACATTTTATTGAAAAATAAAAATTGTGAGAAAATTTATTTTAAGAGCGCGCCTTTTAAAGATTAATTTTGGCGAGGTGGGAGAGAGAATACTTTTGGGTAAATCGGGAGCTGTCAAAAAGAATTTTATGGGAATTTAATTGGTGAGATCGATGAAGAGGTCAGTTGGCTTGAGTGGCTCTGCCGCTTCGCTGATTTCTTTTTATTATTTTTTCAACTACCAAGTTTCGGTGATTTTTTTGTACTCTTTTGACTTGTTCGATCGTTTGCAGAAAATAATTACGACACGAGCCTAGAATTTTAGCTATAGAAACGGAGGTTTTTTTGACCAGTCAAAATGGGAAAGACTTGCACAAAATTTTGATGAAAATATTTGGCACGGAATTATTTTTTTCTCTACTGTTGTGGCTTCCACCACTCGCATTCGGGGTATTTTACATGTCGAAGCCATATTCGATATATGAAAGACTGAGTAAATAACAAAGACGAAAATAACTTCTAAATTTGCCACTAACACGTGAAATTGAAGGGGCATCGATAATTTTAGTTCTTTCCTGGCATTAGCCCTAGAGGGGCAGCAGAAAAAATTCTTAATGGCCCGTTCGAGTGATGTATGAGTAAAAATCGTGAGATTTATTGGGTGCGGGCTTTTTTTCATTTTTCATACGGTTTTCGACTGCATCGGCTGAGTTGGAAAATTATCAGTCCATTTTTTACTTTACCAGGTCCACCAGATCCACTCCCAATTTTTTGTTCAATCACCCCAATATCTCTGGATATTTTGAGCTACTCCGATCGAATTAAATAAATTATAACGATTATGTAGAATTCATGAATTTCTGTAGTATTGTTGAATTAATTGTAAAATTTCATAAAATTTTTCCCGATTTTCTTCTCAAGCTAATAACAGTTAAATTTGATTATTATATACCCGGGTAAAAAAAAAAAGTTTTGAAAATTTTTTTAGACATTTTTCAAGAATTTTTTGAAACATTTTGAAAAGTTTTTGAAAAGTTGACGGTGTGGCACAAAAAATTTTTTAGAAAAGTAAAAAGTTTTTGGAAAATTTTTCAAAACTTTTTGAAAATTTTGAAAATTTTTAACAATTTGAAAACTAAAACTTCTGGAAATTGTGAAGATTCTGAAAATTTTGAAAAATTTTCTAAAAACTTTTATACTTTTTCAAAAATTTTTTTTGTGCCTTTTTTTTTACCCGGGTATGAACTTCGGTCGAGATTTATCTTCTCAGCCTGAAACTGCGTTACTATCTGAACCAATAATACGGTTCTATTATAATTTGAAAAATTGGCATAAGAGTCGGTGTCCAAAAAAAAATTCTTCCACGATTTGACAGATCTTAAACTGAGACATTCAAAAATGCCAATGTTAGTTCTCTAAAATCTCCACAGGAGATCCTCCGAGTGTTTAATTCAAGATTTTTTGCTTTTCTTCGTTCGCTTATTGAAACGGAGAATTTGAATTGATCGCAGAAAATTCTCAAAAAAATCCGCATTACCCGACAATCCGAGTGAAGGTTCTTTGCATAGGAAACTCAATTGAATTATCCAATGAACTATTCTTTAAAAAAATGGATTTTAATTTTAAAAAATTCAGGAATTTTATCTATATGAATACGAGTCAAGTGAATCAACGAGACGGCCACCGAGGCGTATCGGTGACGCTCGGACGAAAGTCTGTGCCTTCGACCTGTCTCGAGGTCGAATTCGCACACTAAAAGGAGTGGCCTGGTAACAGTCGCGGCGCAATCTCGACTTTTTTTAAAAGTCCCCCTAGACGGAATAATTATCGCTACTAAAATAAATCCGTCAGACTGGAACTATTTAAGTGCGAACTCGAGGTGAGAGAGATGGGCTCTCGATATTGATGTAATCGAGACTGAGTAATTCTTGGATTTACAGCGGATGGACCGGACCTCGTGTGATCTTGCGATGTGCATCGGCGCGTGTCGGCGTTGGATCACTCTGACGTGCTCTCTTCACTCTCTCTCTAATCGCGCAAACTCAGTAAGCACGTATGTACCGTGTCCACCGGAAGTGCCGATAGCGAATTTCAGTATCGAACAGAGGGACTTGGATAGAGGGAGCGCCAGTGAGGAATTACACTCCATCAAATTCACGGAGGGTTAAATCATTCGATCAATCATCCGGCAATGGGACAATCAATTTTAACAACGAGAAGCCTGTTTATTCAATCTGCCACCTTCGATATTCGATCAATATTGATAATACCCCACTATCAATAGCTGACTTTCTCGGGATTTTTTTCAATGGAATTCGATGAATTCCATGCGGAAAAATTTATTGACATTGACAATGTACACCCGGATGTTGACGTTATTCACGAGAAATCGTGTTACCAAACACTCAATACGACATTATGGAAACATAACTCGAGAATGTATAGCCTGATAGTGGGATTCCCCAGATGTAATCGGATGATTTTAGTCAGAAAAATTTACGATTGAAGTGAGGAATATGAAATTGAATTGAAATCAATAGCGAAGCAGCACTGAACAGACAGTTTTCACTGAAAATCTCCGAATCTGAGGGAGATTGAAAATTATTCATCATAACCTTTTTTATGGAGCTCGTTGAGAGCTACAAAAAAGGTATCTGCGAGAATTTCGGTGGTTGTGATGGATTCCGAGATATTTATCGAAAACTCTGAGTGAGGTTCGCTCGGCTCTAAATTCGTATCGATTCGAAAAAGTGATTTGGTCCTTGGGATATAAACTATTTTGTGGCGCTGTGCGATAAAACTATTTTATGATTCAAATGAAAATATAAAATACATATGGAAACAGTACATTATGTCATCAGGCGATGAAAGTATTTTCTGATGGATGTAATTCTTTCCTTTCCTTCCAATTGTAAACTTAAATTAATACAATCTTTTTTTTTTTATAATACAAGGAAAAAAATGTGGTTTTCAATCCCCGCAAAAAAAATATTCTTTTTCTCATTAGGGTTATAGTATACATTTTCATCACGCTGTGATAAAAAGTGATGAAAAATTTTACTCGTAACGGGTGCAAAAAATCTTTTTTCATCACGCTGTGTCGGAAAAGTACTTTTTCGACACATTGAGATGAAAAATATTGTTCGTAACTCGCGAAAAAAAGTGGTTTTTGACACGTGGGAAAATATCACTCGCCTTCGGCTCGTGATATAAACCTCCCACTCGCCAAAAACCATTTTTTTTCACTTGTTACAAAATATACTATTTTCCACTCATTACATAATATACTATTTTGTCAGAAAAAAATCGTAAAATAATTGGGTATGGATATACTTCTTTCCTGTCGTTCCCGTCATAAACTTAAATCAATGCAATCTAATTTGTATTAAATAGATGTTATATAGTCCAAGGAAAAAACAAATTGATTTCAAGCTCCGCAAAAAAATGCTCTTTTTCTCATTAGGATCATAATATACATTTTTATCTCATTGTCACGAAAAGTGATGAAAAATTTTGCCCGTAACGAGTGCAAAAAAATATTTTTTCCATTCGTTACATAATATAGTATTTTCTCGAAAAAAAATCGTCAAATAATTTCGTCCCAAGGAAAACCTTTTCCGTCCAGTCTCAGAATATTCGAGGCCGAGACAAAGCCGAGGAGTCCCTCTCCACAACTACTATCCATTTCGTGATTCAGTACTATTAGCACTTCGCTACTATTACCATCAATTTGAATAAATCTACGGCCCTAAAAATAGTCTCAACTCGTGAACTCGAGTTGGTTCGCACTTGGAAAAAAAATCCTCCCTCAATCGTTCAACCCTCGAACTTCAAAAACAATTTTTTTCCTGTCAAATAAATATTCTAGGCTTTCCAACATCATTGAACCGAACCATAAATAATAACCCTGCAATAAACGACAACCGAACGGGTTTCACATTGAGCGGAAAA
Source organism: Psyttalia concolor (assembly GCA_030522845.1). Classification (NCBI taxonomy): domain Eukaryota; kingdom Metazoa; phylum Arthropoda; class Insecta; order Hymenoptera; family Braconidae; genus Psyttalia; species Psyttalia concolor. The sequence continues at coordinate 3,627 of JAPYZM010007722.1, read as the reverse complement.
AAAAATTACTATCAACTATTTTCCATCCACCGGAAATGGAAAAGAGGTCAAGGCTTGCGGAAGTATCTGATTCGCGTGAATTTCTTCAACCCGAGTGTCCCTAATATTTTATTTATTCCACTGGAGCAATGGCTGCCCGAAGAAAAAAAAATCGTAAAAAATAATAAATTCAGAGACTCGATCGAGGCCCCGTTATTCGCGAATGAATCACACACGTAATACCCGCTGGCGAAAAAAATCGATACAAAATGGCGTCAATTATCCTCATGATTCACTTCCTATGCCATATGCCATGTGCAATTTAATTCCCGGAAATAATGCCACCGGCTGAACAATGAATAAAAATAACCAGTTCTTGATATTTCTCGCTAATGGAAAAATAATAATTTTTATCGAGTTAAAATTGATAATGCAACGAACGTCAGTGGACGCATTAAAAAAAAAATGTGGACGATTGATTTCGTGGAAAATGCAGACGTACTGTAATCTATTATCCGCAACGTAAATTACGTAGACGTGTATGCGAAGCTCGTTACCTTTCCAAGCACGTGTTCCCGGCATAGGAGTTATACCGGGCGAAGGTTACAGTAGAGACGAGGCATTACCTCCAACTCCGGCTATGACCCGCACACTATCTTTATTTCTTTTGTGTCTCAATAAAACGGGTAGGGGGAAAATCTTTCTGTGAATCGATAGGGCAATGCCGAGGGTTCTGAGCATTAAAAAAAAAAAAATAACAAAGTACGAGAGGAAAATTTCGAGAACATACTTCAGCGGCGAGGAGGTAAAACGAAGCACTTTCAAAGAGGAATATCTCGGAATCTCGGGTCGGCAGTGAAATTTTGGTAATAACCTTTTTTCTAGAGCGCTTCGAGACCTACAAAAAAGGTTCAGATGAAAAATCACCTAGGCCCCCTGAATTTCGAGATATTTATCAATTGGTGAGCTGAGATAATCGAGATAACCAGTTTTACACGTTCGCCATTTGACTTCAGTCGTTTTAGTCGTGCGATCAAAAGGGACATTAGCAGTTTTTTTTTGTTTTTTATTCTCGCGAGTTAAGTGTCTTTATTTCGCGATGAAGAAGCCTGTGGTGTGCCGCTGAGGCCGGTTTGAACGAGTTAATCTAGCGAGCAAGATGGATTCCACGAAGCATACGGTCATCTCTTATCATTCATTCGTCGCCGGGGGAATATAAATAATCCATTTCTTCATGAGTAATAGAACAATCGTGTCTTACCAAATGTCCGGTGGCTCGTTGAGCGATGGAAAAACACCCCTCCATCCATTGATTAAAAAAACTAACTCCGTTCACCTCGCGTTATTGTGTTGATAAACGTAGTTGTTTTATCATTTTTGCGAAATGTGTCTTCGCCTCGCTTTGACAATTATTCTCCTCCGGCTTGAGAATCGGGGGACGGGGGGGCGGGGGGCGGGGGCCGGGGGCCGGGAGCTCTCGTGGACTTTAATTGAGACACCGGAATTTGAGAATCAATTACATAAATTCGCACGAGACCAGGGCAATTAAAAATGGCGAATTAACACGTCACCAAAATCACTCGTGCAATTATTGATAAATGAAAAATATTGGTCTCTTTTTTTTTTTTGACGTTAGGAGGACAATTTTCCGGAATTTTCCGGCACTTTCGAGACTGCCTCAAGACAAGAAACCGAGAGAATCAATTGTCTCATTTTTTTTCTCTATTCTCGCTGGAATTTCAACGGTCGTAACGTCGGAGCCTTTTATCTTCTAATTCGCGAGATACGGGTAAACGATAATTTCGAGTGTTTGAGTTTAAAAACTTGGAGTACTCGTGAAAAACATTTTTTTTTAAGACGTCCTATTTGACGAAACGCCGACGACGAACTGGCCGATCGGCCTTACCGTTCCGCCAGTAGAACCCCGTCCGTCGTTTAACGTCGGGTGGGGAAAGGGGCGCCCCCGCGGGAGGGGGAAATTTTCGCTCAATCGTATATGCGTGTGTGTGTGTGTGTGTGTATAGTCTCGGAGTACATCGGCTCCTAACCGACGGTTACAAGCGAACCTGCACGAACACGCAAATGGAATGCGCTCGTCTCTCTCTCCTCGTCTCTGGTTTGAGGGGAGCGGAGAGAGACCGGGAGCACCAGCCGGCCGGCTTTGTGGTACAGGCGATCGACGACGCGGCGCTGATGGTACTTTCTTTGATTCATTTACACTGGCAATGTCCTTTTTCCGGTTGGATTCCATTCGGCTTTTTCCGGATGCAGGACTCTCATGATTGACGATGACGATTTTGGATTGAGTAGCTGGGGAATCGATCAAAATAAGCAAATGGTTTTTATTTTCTTTTGTCTTCAGTTCGAGGGGTGAGTAAACGGACTCATTTTATGAAAATTACGAAAGTTAGGATTAACATTTTGAGTTTTGAGGATTTTTTTCAGGACATTTTGAGTCTTCATTTTTCTGACAATAGCACCGAATTTTTTTTTACAATTTTCATTTTAAAAGCAATGCGATCAATCATAAAAATGATACTTTTTTTTTAATCTTCAGTTTGAGAGTTGAGTAAACAATTTTTTATTTTATGAAAATTTCAGAAATAAGAATGCAAATTTTGAGTTGTCATTTTAAAGAGCAACGACATTTCGAAAATTATGATTAAATATTTTGCGCTGTGAACAATTTTTTCATACAATTGAGTTTTGTAACTGCGACATGGGAAAATGTGCACTGATAATTTAGACAAAAATTTTTAAGAGCAACGAAATCGACTTAAAGATGATACTTTGAAATTATTTTTAATGTTCAGATTAAGATCTGAATAATGGATTTTTTATGATTTTTGACACATTTGCGTTTTCCGTTCTCAAAAATTCGGATGGACCAAGCCCGAAATTCCGAGATTTTTCGCGGATTTAAAGTATACGAGACGTTATCATTGCGCTCAATTATTCTGACCACAATCTCGGAGTTGTAACATCCGGCGCGTGGTATTTGATCACTAGTAACCATCATCTATCATTTTTTGGGTGACGTCGGTTGAGATGCCGAGAATTCTCCGGCTCTCATCTCCAATCCGCAAGCTCCAATAATAGAACGAAAATTAGAGCAATTTTGTGGTTGATTTCCAACAGTGAACAGACCATTTTTTCCACGTATTTGTTTTTAGCGAATAACTTTTTTTATGGGCTGACTATCGAATTTTAACCAAAATCCTTCCAAGATTAAGATAAATAATTGAAGCGAATATGATGAAAAATTCAGTGAAAAGTAAATTTTAGAATAAAATTTCATGCTTTCTATTTATTTTGATAAGGTAATTGAACAAATTGTACATTTCTCACCGAGGGAGGAAAAGTAGACAAATCGTCCCCACGTGCTTAAAACCCTCGTCTTCGGCTCGTGTTATCATTTTGCATGTGGGGAATGCTTGTCTGATTCTTCTCCCTAGGAATGAATGGGAATTTTCTTTCAAAAAACGGACGAAAATGAGCGGTTCTAACTGAGCGAGCGAGTTTAAACCGCTAACTTTCGGTCCACCTAGGCTGAAAATAGTATATTTCGTAACAAGTGAAAAAAAATGGTTTTTGGCGAGTGGGAGGTTTATATCACGAGCCGAAGGCGAGGGATATAATCCCACGAGT
>JAPYZM010007716.1:0-10129 GCA_030522845.1 Psyttalia concolor | reverse complement strand
TGTTATTTTTGTTACTAGATTCCCCAGATTTTCCTACTTTTTTTTCCTTTACGATAAAGTAGATTACACACACTAGAAAGGACGAAAAATTATGATTTTTCAATTAAATGAAGGATCACAAGCTCTCACTTGACGATAATTAGGTGTGGTCAGTATAAAATGACGATAACAATATAATCATCCATTTATAATGACACACTCAATTCCCTAGATATTTTGGTCGATGTAAACAATATGGCGGTCGAATTTCATTTGTGAAAAGAATACTAATTATTATTCCTACACCCACAGGACACTCTTGAGACCTAATTATCGTCAAGTTAGAGATTGTGATCCTTCTTTTGATTGATAAATCTATTGATATTCTGATAATTGATATTCTGATTGATAATTGATAAATAAACTCTGGCGTAAACGGGAAAAAAAGTAGGGCAATCTGGGGAATTCTGGGGAAAAAGTATGAAAGATTTTCAAGAAGACGGGCCTTAATCTTTCCTTCTTTCGACTGTAAAATCGCCCCTTGACAAAACTTTCTAATTATAATCATTTCTTTTTCGTAAATTATTACTGATCATTAATGATTTGTGTTTATTATAAGCAATAGTTAGTTATTAATTATGAAGGATTAATAATTGAGAATTATTTGACGTAAATTATGATTGTTATTTTTAGTATAAATTATTGTAAATTCTTCGAACAGGTGATGTGGCCAGGGACGCAGCGGCAGTGCGTCTGTTCGTGAAGGAGGGCCACAGCATTGTCCTGGCCCAGTCGTTCGCGAAGAATATGGGTCTCTATGGAGAGCGTGTCGGCGCCTTCAGTCTGATCGGCTCCAGCGCCGACGAGGCGGCCCGCGCCATGTCCCAGATTAAAATTCTCATTCGGCCGATGTACTCGAATCCACCCATCAGTGGGGCCAGAATTGTCAATGAGATCCTGACCGACCCGCAGCTGAAGCAGCAGTGGCTTGGGGATGTCAAGGGCATGGCTGACAGGATCATCGGCGTGAGGACCAAGTTGAGGGACAATCTGAAGAAAAACGGCAGCACCCGCGACTGGTCACACATCACCGATCAGATTGGAATGTTCTGTTTCACTGGGCTCAAAGCACCTGAGGTTTGTCATTAATTTGTTTTTGTTTTGTACAAGCGAGAGGTAAAGACAATTTTGCTGGAGGATTCGAATATTCCGTCGTTAATCCTTCTTTAAGTTAATTCCGGGAATTCAATCGTGGATTTTGGTTCGTTAATTGAGTCGGGGAATTCATTTCGTTAATGAAGTTGTGGAATTCACTTCGTTAATGAAATCCTACAACTAATTTTTCCGGCGTATTGCGGAAATTAATTTCTTGAATTTGGTTCGTCAATGGGACTCTGCCATTGAGTTCTCCCACTGAATCCTAAAACTAATTTTCCTGATTATTTCCTAAAATTAATTTCCTCAATTTAATCCCTCAAATTAATTTGCTCAATTTAATCCTGGAATTAATTTCCCAATTTGATCCTCAAATTAATTTTTCGAATTTAATCCCGAAATTAATTTCCCCAATGAATTCCTCAAATTAATGGCCTCAATTTAATCCTGAAATTAATTTCCTCAATGAATCCCTCAAATTAATTTCCTCAATTTAATCCTGGAATTAATTTCTCCGATGAATTCCTTAAATTCATCTCCTCAATTTAATCCTAAAATTAATTTCTCCAATTTATTCCTAAAATTAATTTCCCAATTTGATACTCAAATAAATTTTCCGAATTTAATCCCGAAATTAATTTTCCCAATGAATTCCTCAATTTAATTTCCTCAATTTAATCCTGAAATTAATTTCCCCGATGAATTCCTCAGATGAATTTCCTCAATTTAATCCTGAAATTAATTTCCCAATTTGATCCTCAAATTAATTTTTCGAATTTAAGCCCGAAGTTAATTTCCCCGATGAATTCCTCAAATGAATTTCCTCAATTTAATCCTGAAATTAATTTCCCAATTTGATCCTCAAATCAATTTTTCGAATTTAATCCTGAAATTAATTTTCCCAATGAATTCCTTAAATTAATGGTCTCTATTTAATCCTGAAATTAATTTCCCCGATGAATTCCTCCAATCAATTTCATCAATTCAATCCTGAAATTAATTTCCCCAATGAATCCCTCAGATTAATTTCCTCAATTTAATCCTGAAATTAATTTCCCCAATGAATCCCTCAAATTAAGTTCCCCAATATAATCCTACAATTAATTTTCCCCCACTAATTACCCTCAATCTTCAGGTGGAGAAATTGACATCTCAGTTCAGCGTCTACTTGACGAAAGACGGAAGAATATCGATGGCTGGAGTGACATCGAAGAACGTCGAGTACCTGGCCCACGCGATTCACGAAGTGACAAAGTAAAAAGAGTTTATGAAGAGCTCCATGGATTCACCCACTCATGCATAGAACGGGCTTCAGTCCCAGAATGAAGCAACCAATCGAGTACCACTGACGAAACAACCAAAAAAGAAAAACCAAGAGAAGATTTAATAATTACACGTCCATATCACGAGCATTTACTCGCACTATATTTTTTCATATGCACTGCAGGCAGTGCCCAATTTTTGCCTCGCCCCTCCCTCCCCGCTTTCCGCCCCCTAAACAAGGGATAAAATTGTCAAAATTTTTTCTACCATTTATTGTAAACAAATTTCAGATACCGATACACCTTAGAAACTCATTTATCAGAGATATTGAAACGATTGTTGCCAGAAATCATGTTATTTTTAATAGATTCTTGAATGTATTCCATGGATAATGTTTCCAAGTTCGTAAAGTTTATGAGAATATTTAGAGAATAAAGAGAAAGACAAACCATCATTAATTATTATTAAAGAATTATCTTTTCATTCCTGTTTATTTTATTCTAAAAGAGTTGACAAATTTTTATCTGTCATTTGCGTTTGCAAATTTACTTTTAATTGTTATCATTCATTAGAGCTTTTTCATTTATTGCAATTCAACTGAATTTCACTGGAATTGTTTTATTTTGAAAATCAACAGATTAATTTTTTTAGCTGTCCAATAGAAAGTGAGTTTTTTGTGCTCAGATGTTTTCTGGGGAAAATTTCAAGTGAGAATTTTTCTGTTGACTTCCTGGGGGAATCTGGAACACTCTATCTCCCCGAAATTTTTTTTTTTATTGTTTAGAGTGATAGAACCCTTGAGGGTTATTTACACGACATACATTACATACATATTATTTTTTTTTATGCCATAGGTGCCCGTAATCACGCGATTCTAACCTCTCTTCGCTCGGTTAAATCGCGGATTACGGGCCTAATGACATAAAATATTGTATGGAACTTGTGCGTAATGGTTTTTTTGTAGCTCGTGGGATTATAACACTCGCCTTCGGCTCGTGTTACAACCTCCCACCAGCCAAAAACACCATTACGCTCATGTTTCATGATATACTATTTCATCGCGCTGTGCCGGAAAAGTAACTTTTCCGTCGAGTGACTAAAAAGTGCTTTTTCGACACATTGAGATGAAAAATATTGTTCGTAACACGTGAAAAAAGTGGTTTTTGACTCGTGGGATTACATCACACGCCTTCGGCTCGTGATATAAACCTCCCATTCGCCAAAAACCATTTTTTTTCACTTGTTACGAAATATACTATTACCCTTATATACAAAAACGATATAATAAATACGGTGATCAGATTTTCAATTTACAGTTTTGAGAATAATTATATATTTGTGACGTTTCGAAGTTAGACCATCCTCAGCATTAATCCTGGATGACCTAACTATGTGAATAGTGCCATTCACTATTCACTTATGGGAAGTTTTTTCCTCATCTATTTCTTAGGGCCGTCACACCCTGATACCGGCTACTCGTCGCGTGGGTTTTACTCACGTTGGGGACTTTATGGGGGAGGTTTGGGTACGGATTCTTTAACCAAAACTCGCGTATCCAATAGATAACAGCTATTTTATTCACTACTAACTAATATCTAAGATACACGACACGGTTACTGATGGGTAAGATGACCGGTTAGCTCTCCTCCCAATCGTACTCTGCCTCTTGAAGAGTCGTCAAGACTTCACAAGCCCTAATTTGCTGATCTAACCTGTCCCACGGTTCTGCCTGACTAATATTGTCTCTTGTCTCCATTGAGGAGACACACATTCAAAACAATCCACTCACGTGGACTGGACTCTGCAAAAACCATGAGACTGCTTATTCCAATATCCATAGAATACCGAGGGACTGCTGACCAATGTCTGGATGACCGGAAACAGGACTCAAATCTCTAACTCACGTCATCCACCATTGTTCCAATTATTTTAATATTAATTCATAATCGACGTATTGGTCGATCCCAATACCTCACATATTGCTAATTATTATTGCTAATAAGGCTTCTGTTTGAAGTGAGGCCATGAGTCTTTCAGTAGTTTACGGAGTTGGTATTTTCCTTTCCCTAAATTTGCTTATCATAATTTTTCTTTGTGCAGTAAAAATCCCCGTTAAAATGGATCTCGATTTTTACAAATCTAATTTTTTTTACTTTCTTTGCCGTTTTAATGGAAAATTTTGGGTACAAACAATGAAAAATTGTCACACGTAAAATAGTGATCATGATCTGTATGCTTTATTGTAGTTATTCAGTTAGAAATCAATTGTTGTTAGCAGTCGTAGGCCGCGATAACTCGAAAGCGTTAGACTTTCCGGGAATTACTTCTGAATTCCACCGTTGATGGATATGGTGACGATAGCGCTGCCGCTCTTTTTGAGAGAAATGTCCGCGAAGAGTTTTTGCTGCCCGGGGTCTTCGGCCAGTTCAATTGGTCCAGAGTTGGTGCCTGAGGGTTTAGTGCCCCTTTGCTGCAATAAGCCCACACGAATTTTCAAGGACCAGCAATTTTTTGTTGCAAGAGAGATATTGACAAGAAATTTACAATATTTTTCATCAAATGCTTTTCTGAATGGAGTCAGTACCTTTGATACGGGGCAGTCTAGATTCACCTTCAGGAATTGTCCCAAGAGAGATGCTATCATGCCCACGTCGGAGTCAGGATCACTGCAGAGGGCACCACTCCCATTGCCCAGTACGTTACCAGATTTATCTTTAATTGTATACTCCACCTATTTTTTTCTTGCTAAAACAATTAGTTTAGTGAAAAATGATTGACATAAAAATTAAGTCGACAGTTCTATTGACGTATTTCCTACAAAAAATCCTGAGCTTCATTTTCCTGTAATTTTTATTTTTTAATTTGACTGAAAGTGAATTTTTCATCGATTTTTTTAATGACAGGAAAATCGAGTTTTTGCAGAAATAGAAGAATTATTGCAGAAAGAACAACAATACAATTAGAAAAAAACAGATTGTCGATTCTTCGTCGATAATGTTTTCTATTTAACGTTAAATTCAACGAATTGTCGATTCTTTTGGAATTTTTTCAATTGGATGAAGTTGATAAATTACCATTAAACCGTCTTCGTCGGTTATTTCCTTAGTAACAACAACTTCTTTGATAATATTCTCATGGGAATTCTTAACTAGGAGCCATTGATTCGGGTGCTTCATCACATTCCCGACAGAAGCCAGGAAGGTGTACTGCTCGCTCTGGAATTTATCAAAAATTACAAACATTAAAAACAACTATTCAAGGGGAAAACAATTCAAGTCGCCATTCTGATCTGTTTTTTCCGAGAAATATCTCCGATTCCAACAGACGTAGCGAAATTTTCGTCAATACATTTTTTGTAGCTCTTGATTAGCTCTGCAAATAATGTACTAACGAAAATTATGCTATCTACTCTAGATTACAAATTATTCAGCCAAAACTGATGCAATATCACCCTGTGGCGAACAGTACATGTCGGCTTGACTTTTACCTCAGATTTTGTGGGATATATCCGAATATAAAAGAGATAGAAACGTTTTTGTAGAATGTTTTTTGTAGCCCTGAATTAGCTCTACAAAAAATGTGGTTACAAAATTTTTGCTACCTAACTTAGATTGACAAATATTCAGTGTCCATAAAGGAAAATAAATTGCTGCTGGAAATAAAAAAAAAATTGGGAAGAATTTACTCAAAATAGTAATAATGAGAACTTTATAAAGTTTCAATGGGTACCGTCGCCTACTGGAGTTCAGGGCAATGAGAAGGCCGACCGACTAGCCAGAGCAGTCACTGAGATTCCTCCAAGCTTCAGACTCTCAATTGCATTTTCTGATTACCGGAAACAATTTAAGAAAAATTCACTGAACTCAACTCTAGAGATCTGCCTAGAGGAGGGAAGAGAAAATAACCTCAAAGGAAAAGGAAAGTCCTACTTTGAGGAATTCTATAAGAAAAGTAGGAAACCCTGGTTCCACAACAAGAAAATTCCGCGGTCCACGATAGTTTGGGTCAATAGAGCAAGGGCTAATCATTATCACCTTGCTGCCTCCCTTAAAAGAAAAAACCTAAGGGAGTCAGCTGAATGTGAGTGTGGTTTCCCAAGGGAAGACCTTGACCACGCTCTCTGAGACTGTCCTAAACACGATGTTCCAAGACAGAAAATGTATACCTCTCTGTTAAAGAATCAATTCTGGCCTCCCTATCACAGCCAGATTATATTAAAAAACCTAAACCTCAAACGCATTCAAATTGTAACCACCTTTCTCCACGAGAGCAATCTAAAAGTTTAAGCTGAACCAAAATAGTTCTGTTAACACTAAGTGCCTTGACATATGCTGTATAAACTGTAAAAGTATCGCGCATTAATAATAATAATAAAAAAAAAACAAATATTCAGAAAAAACCGATCTAATATCAGAGTCGCCTGAACTGTTTACCTAGACTTAGTTCTTACCTCAGGTTTTGGGGGATACCTCAGAGTCTAGGAGACATAGCGAAATTTTTCTTAAATGTTTTTTGTAGCTCTTGACCAGCTCTACAAAAAAGGTGGTAACCAAATTTTCTCTATCTACCTCAGATGAAAAAATATTCAATAAAAACTGAAACACCCAAAATCTTGAACCTTTTTTCTCCACTAGTTAATTCTCTTTAAAAAAAAAGGATTGGGGTAAGAATGGAGTTACGTACAGCTGCGAAAGCCACGAAATTGATGAACAGTAGCACTAGTATCTTCATGATGAGACGAGCCCCAGAAAAACTAGGGGCAGTACCTTCTGGGCGAGTGGTTCTTTCCAAAGTGGCTCAAATTGAGTCACTCGTCTGGTTTTATTTGTCCATTGTCTAATGGTTCTCCCAATGATGGCATTGAGTGATAATAAAATTGGGTAGTTCTCCTTGGAAGGAATATACGCTACCGGTTTCTTATCGTTCGAAGTCGAATGGCAAAGAAAATTATTGGGGAAGTCGCCATTCTTGAAAATGTTTCCAACAAAACGGCTGACCTAAATAAAAAACATTTTTTTACAATTCCAATATTTTTATGTATTCTCTATTATTAATTAATTTATTAAAAACTCCAAAATTCTGACTCAATCTCAACAACATTTTTGCTTCGCCTTTTATCGTCTCTTGCGCACTTTTTCTCTATAATTGTCGAACCAATTACCTTGTTTATCAAATAATTATAAAGCGACCTACAACTTGTCCCCTCAATGAAATTTTTGTATTTTTTTTACTGAGAGACAGTGAATGGACATTTTCTTCAATAAACTACTGGAGATACTGAGGAATATTTGGAAAATATTGCAGACGGTGTACTAACAACAATAAAATAATTTAGTATTTATAAAATATACAAAAAAACCTCGTCAATTGACAACAAAATTTTATGGGATTTTTTATATTTTCAATAAAAAATATTCCGCAGAGAAAATCAAGAATTTTTTTTCCCACAATTCCCTCGTCCCAAAGTTCTCTATTTTTGTTATTCCACTTTTCTTTTTTTTTCTCATTATTAAATAATAAAAAGAGCGAGTGATTGACGTTTATTTTTAGGAAGACACTCAACTCTTTCTCATCGGAAGTGATTGTCAGGAGTAATCTCCCTCCCCAGAAGACTCAACCTCAACATCCGGTGAACATAACCTGAAAGGGGAGATTGATTCTTTCAATTGATTGATTGATGATATCGCTGGAAGATCCATTAAATGGATTTAATATTTAGAATGAAGGACTTATCGACTCACCCAGAGATCGCTGGCAATGTCAGTCCATCGAGGACAACAATTCGAGACCTTCCGGAGGATTGCATAATAAAAATCTTCTCATTTCTGGACGTTCCTGAGAGGTTGAGGGCGGAACAAGTGTTCAAGCGCTGGCGGAAAATAAGCAGACGTGGCTGGTCGGACATGAAGACCCTCTGTCTCAAGGACAAATTTGACAACTGCAGCATTAAGGACGGAACTAAACTGCTTCGACGATCCGGACGATTTCTGACATCCCTGAGGATACCTGTGGTCTACGAGAAATTGGTCTACATGAGAGTTGCCGAGAAATACTGTCCTCGGATTAAAAAACTCGAGCTTGTCTTCGATTACTGGAGTTATCTTCCTGTCTTGGAGTGCTACAGCAAGGACTTGGTTACCTTGTTTCGAGCCCTCCAGCAGCTCAACTGGATCGTCATGGAGGACATCAATAAGGAAGTGGGGAACAAGCAGCTGAGAGCCCTCCCAGAGGGCCTCCAGAAGCTGGAGATGTTTGGAAGTGTTGGACACCTCGCCCGTTTTTCTGCAGTGAGAATCCCCATTTTCTTTTTTCTGAGGACAAACAATTTTTTCCCCTCTGGAAGTAGAATGGAGGCCTGGGGAAACATGTTGGGCTCTTGGTGGGAGTTGTCTGGACCGAGAGATTGGATTTTTATATTTTTTATTGCATGCAGAGATTGGCGAGACCATTGGACAACTGGGGAAACTTTTTTTGTTATTTGTTGTTAGATTTTCGCGTTTTTGGGTTGTTTAATCCGCCACTTCTTTGTCGGGAACGGTCACAGGGAAAAATCAGATGGTCTTTATGGAGAATTTGAGGGGCTGCAACAAATTGTTGGGATATTTTTTGTTAGAACCTAACGTTATTGACATAATTGAGGAATTTTGGAGGACATTTTTGTTAAAATAATTTTGAGCTCTTCTCCGATCGTTAATTACGTCAATAGAGACCGATTTCAGAGGAAAAAGTTGTAAATCTTTTTTCTGCGCCATTTCATAAGCTCCAGAAACGATTTTATGTCTTTTTCTGAAAAAAATCAAAGTTTCTGAGATATTTACAGTTTTTCAGTTATGATTCAGTGAAAAAGACAAATGAAGAAAGGGAAATCTTATTTTCGTGTCTTTTCAGGATCTTTCGAGATTCCAAAATCTTCGATTGCTCTCCCTGTCTTATTTTACCATCCGGGGAGAGAGTTTCCAAAGCTTCGAGGAGCTGAAGCAGCTGACAGAGCTCAACCTATCGTTTTCTCGTCTCTCTACTGACAGCATCGAGAGAATACCGAATTTTAAAGAACTCGAGAGATTAGAACTGAGACAAAGTCAAATGGGGGGGCTGAATCCCTGGAAAATCCAGGACCACCACATCTGTAATATCGTCGACGGATGCCCCAAACTCAAGGACTTGAAATTGGATGGTAATTACCGATTAATTTTATCCTAATTCCTTAATTAATCCAAAAATAATTGACTTCAGTTTGACATTTTTTGTTCTAAATTCTTTACACACGCTCGAAAGCAGAATAAATGTTGATTTATCAATCAAAAGAAGGATCACAATCTCTTACTTGACGATAATTAGGTCTCAAGAGTGTCCTGTGGATGGAGGAATAATAATTAGTATTTTTTCATAAGTGGAATTCGACCGCCATATTGTTTACATCGACCAAAATATCTAGGGAGTTGAGGGTGTGATTATAAATTGACCACACCTAATTATCGTCAACTGAGAGCTTATGATCCTTCATTTCATTGACAAATCATAATTTTTCGTCCTTTCTAGTGTGTATAATCTACTTTCGCCTAAAGGAAAACAAAATAGGAAAATCTGGGGAATCTAGTAACAAAAATAACAACAAATCTGTAGAAGACGAGCCTTAAGGGCTGTCTTCCCGAGGTATTATGTGACTAAATTGATTTTTCTAATTACAGCCAGATGATTTTTTTTATTTTGTTTAAACAAAATTTCCGACATA
>JAPYZM010007696.1:0-11392 GCA_030522845.1 Psyttalia concolor | reverse complement strand
TAGTGGAACGGAATGTTATAATGACACGTTTAAAAAAATCCATTTAATATTCCCCGCTTAATGACTAACAAATACCAATTAGATTGTTTTCTCCCCGTGAATCTTTCGGTGAAATCATTTACAAAAGTTGGCTTTTTTAATATAAAAATTCAACCGTTGATGCATCGAGATCAAAAAAGACCAGTGGAATCGAACAAATTCAGCGGTATTTGCCAGTTATTCTTACGAATTTTCATTTGCATAATTTAAAATAATCGATAGTCAGTTCATTTCAGCCCCATTGCAATTATTTAATTCTTCCTGCAAATATTCAGTGCAATATTTCATTTCGACATAATGAAATAATAATTGATTAACCTTTGCAAATACTCAGAAAACTAAAGAACAGTTGAAAAAAGAAAACAATAATCAGAAATTATAAATTAAAAATATAAATTGTCATGAAACGACAATAAAAATCGGAAGAATGATAATCATACAAGAATAAGTGGGGATTAATATTTCATTAACAATCTGTCAATTGTCGAAACGGTTCGTCATTGATTGGTCGAGATAGAGCACTGCATTGAAAATTGGAGGAATCTTTTACAGCCAGTAACTACGTATTTAACAACCCACACAGGCAAACAGCAAAATGCAAATTGAGATTACTCGTTTCCCGATGCTCCCCTGCACCTCTCCCAGTGCTCTCACGCTGTTAACTTGAATTATTCGAGTCTTAATGATGGCTTAAGCGAGCCCCCCTCCCCCACTTTCGCCCGGCCAACCCACTGATCTGGAGGGATTAGGCCGTGAATATTGCGAGGTCTAATGAACAGCCGGGAATTAGGTGCTCGTCTGGATTTTCATTTCCGAAAAAGAAGCTACGGATAATCCGCAGACGCTTGTTTTTACTCCGTTCGGCTCCGTTTGTTTTTTTTTTCGGCGAGCATTAAAGCTAAATAGGTAAACAAGTGTTGCGCTAGATGAGGAAAGTCTCTAACTAATTTTATGTTCAAAAATTAATTTTGGGATGGATCGTTGGGACGCATGAACAAGTTTTGCCCTAGCGTTCCATTCCATAAAAAAATTTGACATCATGATTTCTACAATGATGGCACGATTTTTTTTAGTACCAATGAGGTTCATCAACTATTAATCGAATGGTAGAATTGAATATAATTAAATGAATATCCGTTAATAGTTAACGAATCGTTTATTTTAGAAGCAAAACTCGGGCAGGCGTGGGATATTCGCTAACTAAATTATTATTATTGTAATAATTATTATTAGCGCTATTTGTTCATTCAGAGGAACAAATTAACAGCGGGATTCAATCGAATCCATTCGTTTACAGTAAATAATCCTTTCTATTAGTGTAATTATTTCATAAAACACCAAGTCATTGAAATCACAATGAATTGAGCGAGTAAATAATAGAGATGGGGTACAATGGGTCATTTCAAATTATAATTTCGACAACAATTTCGGAGAATCGAAATCACTGAAATAACGCATTGCGGATTAATTTCAGTTTCTATGTGTTTTTTATACGTGCAATTGAGTATCAAATTGTCTTTTAGAAAAAATTGAAACTACTCAGTCATATCAAATCTCTCAGTTAAAATCCCAATGACATCATGAAGAATCCCGCCCAGTAGAAGATAAATAAATTCATTAAAAAACAATCAGTGCCCATCGAAACCACAAAAGCCTTATCTCCACTCTTTGGAGTAGTCTCAAAGAAACTGAAATTTTGAAAATTGGAGTTAGAAAAAAATTCTAATGAAAGTTGATGAGAATAAAAACTGTTCTAATCAATTTTGTGCTCAATACTCTATCGAATATTTTTGATAGTAATTAATGGAGTAATAAAAAAAATAATAAAGACTCTTATGTCCTATATTTTTATAAAATCAGAATGGAGAAACAAAATGTGAAATATCGGAATATAGTAAAAACAAATTTTAGGTCCAACACGAAAATGATCTCTGGTGTCAAACTTTTGCAACAAATTTTTTTTCTGTGTATTCCTCAGTTTTTTTCCCTACACCCAACGTTCACCTTAAAACACCAGACATTCCCGAAACACATGATTTAAAAAAAATATACATAAATCGTTATCGATAAATGTATTAACTGCCGAATAAATATAAATTGTTCGGAAATAGAATAGATTAAGTGTTTCAAATCCTGTCATTAATTCTAGATCTACATTTTCCTTCGATTCCATATATGCCCTAAATTATCTCCACGTTTTAAGTCTATTCCCGCATTTCCCTCAATAAATTTCCAGATTTTAACTAAATTCCATAAAAGCTATCCAATAAAAAAAATCATCTTAGTGTTATTGAAAGTGTCGCGACTGATTTTATCCATTATCAAAAAAGTGGTTTCACGTATTTCCTTGTCGATCGAAAAACATTTGAAATTTTTTTCGATCATAAATAAACCGAATTGTCTGAGAAATGGATCAACATCCTTAAAAAAAAACGTATGCAAGTGAATGAGAGGAACTAAAGTGGCTAACAGATTGAATCAATTCACCCCTTCCAGAGCTAAAAGGAACAGGTGAAAGAGGAGAAGAAAACATTTAACCCTCCCCATTCTATAAACACCGTATTATATCCTTTGGCATTTATGTGTTCATAAAGCCCGAAAGATTGAAGTCGCTTTGAGCGTGAGTCTCGTGGAATGCGGGCATGGAGAGAAAATAGGGGGAAGTAGAGAGGGGGGAGGCTCGGAGGGGGGAGGGTAGTGAGCTTGCACCGAGATCGCCGAGTGAACGTGGAAAGAGAGAGCCAGAACGAGAGAGAGGTGACGTCGGGAGGGGTGGCGACGAGTGAACGAGGGTGTTTTTCCACCACCAGTTGCTCCCGGCATCCACAAACCTTGCACCCATCCTCTTTCCAACCTCTTCCGCCTCCCCCTCAGTTGCTGATTCCCTGGCATGAGATCCCAGACCGTAAAAGTCCCAAACTCCCTGTCACTTGTACTCTATAGAGTAAAACCTATCTAACTCTCCACCTCCTTTCGCTTCTCCATTTCGTTTCACCAACTACGAATGTCTCTTTCTCTCTGTCGCTTTGCCACAGAACCCACACCACGGCATCTACTTCACCGACTTTTCATGGGAGAAAGTGGGTCTAAGCGATGAAACTGGGGAGTGAGAGGATCTGTCCCGTTTGGAGATGAGATTGAGAGATTTTTTTTTTCTCATTGGGAAGAGTACCGAGGATGTTTACACTGTTGGAAAAGTACGCGTGGAACTTTGAGTCACAGATTTTCATCATTTCCCCAATCACTTGTTTATATGAAATTTCCATGTATTTGGTTAATGAAAATTGTTGTAAATGGCAGTGATGAGAAGAATGGCATTTTCAGGACCACACGACCACAAAAATGATAGTATATTTTTGGGGCTGGACGAACATTTTAATGAGGTTTCAATGAAATTATTGGCATTCAAATGTCAATAATAATCTAACGTAAAGAATTAAATTTTACAGTCCGCATGATAACATCTTTTGTAGTTTTAAATATAACGAGACGGATTGCGCCGTATTTAAATTTCCCCCCTCGACAAGTTAGCCGATGGATATAGTATATTTCCGGCCTGTCGTTATGGGGTTTTTTGGCTCGCCTGGAGTTTGGTGAGCCGAGCCGTAGACCAGACGGCCAACCACGCGAGCCAACAATCCCCATAACGATAGCCCGGAAATGATATTTGTTCGTAGTAATTTCTCCTTTTTCGAGTTCGGACAAGAGCCCGTACCAATCCGCGGGCGAGGAAAAGTGAAGAGCAATACGGAAAGGTTAATTTATGTACTTGTGCTTTTCTAAATAGAACATTTACCGCTTGTATATAATTGAAGAAGTATTAAATGACGTGTCGTCACAATGATTCTAAATTCTAATAGACTACCAGTTAATTAATTTACTTCCCCAATGCAATGTTATTATTTTTAATTTTTGGAATGTTTGAAGCTTATGCCTCCGGACCTCGGGCAAACCCATAACGCGATGTACAATAAAGAAGATATAATCTCCGTACATCTACATGATCCCCTCAGAAATCCTTCGCTTCCCGGCAGAATTAATCAATTAATTTCAATTAATTAATTTCTTTTGCAGAAAATAAATCCCCAAGAGTTTATTTCATACTTGACTTTATCCCCTCAATGGCGAGCCGCACACGTGTCATCCCCACAATTTCATCATTCTTAAACAAAATTCTCATTGAACTCCAGAAAACAAAGAAATCTCACAAATTAATATTCCCTCATAAATTACCGGTGCTTATTCCGGCCTCGCCCCTATGTAAATCACCCCCAGATGATGCATGAAAAACAATAAATATTAAAACCCAGCGCTTAAGAAGGGGTAGAAAAAAAAATCCGATGATTGTGTCATGATACAAATGATTTTCAAAGCCCCTCGTGCAATGAACAAGGGTCTCGATAAAAAGCGCTGGAATAAAGAAGCAATTACAGCTGACATACGCCCCCTCTGCTTTTCCTCACCCCTCCCCACCCCTCCCCCCCCCCTGCGCCCCGCGTCCATGAAACGAAAGTTGTCCAATGAGGTATGGGGATGAGATAGATGGGGGATAGTGTGTCCAGGTTGGAGGGTCGTTTATTGATCTCTCAAGTTGGCTATCCCGGGTACAGTACAAGGGAGTAAAGCATCCCCCAACCCACTAGCTCTTGGTCCAGCGTGCCTCTCCTTCACCACAATCATCTCCCTCTCCAGTCCCAGACACTGGACAACAAACACTTGCCTCCAACGAAGAGACTAACCTCCTTCCTTCCACCTTGGTCGATCCATCCTCGTCGGCGTTTTGTCTCCCTCGGTGGTCGTGGAGGGGGTAAATAGGTTCCCAACCGGTGGGTTTGGGTCATCTCGCGTATTTCGAGTTATCGATGGAGACAATCTCAACGGTATCCGGGGTTTGTTGGGATGAATGTTTTCGATAAGCGAATTATTGTTGATAATTTCAATGATTGATGCATTGAGAGGTGATTTTTTGTTGGGGGTTCATGGATGAGAAAAACTGTCAGTAAAATTTACGGAACCCGCAGTTAGCTTGCCAATCACAGAATATAAGTCGGGAAATTTAGGCGGCGGCAGTTTTCAAGCGCTCCCGGTCAAAATTGAGAGGTTCTAAATGGGAAATTATCGTCAATGTGATTTTTTTTCTAATAAATGCTTCATGTACTAATGTAATTGAAAATTATTATTGAAAAAAGTAATTGTGGAGTACTTCACTGATTGTTCACAAGGTAACAATGTATGTAAAAAATTATCAATGATGAATCATTTTTCATTCATATTTTTTCATTTATTTTGACCCGCTACCCACAATCCCTCAGGAAAAAATAAGTGTCAAATCCTAGCAACAGTTTTTATGAATGACAAGTGCAATCCCAAAAGCTTTCACACCTTGACTTAATAGAAATTAACTCAATGAAAAAAAAAATTACAATAATAGAATAATTTTAGCCAGTCAAATGTGGACAATTGTATTCTCAATTCTTAGTTCTCTTGAAAAGAAAATTAGTCCGCCGGGAAATTTCATTAGAAATGATTTGAGCAGACTCTCCAATTAATTTCAGCAAATTGATTGTTACCTTAAATTTATTCATTATTATCTGCCAGCGTGGAATTAGCAAAATAAGGACATGAAATGACCGGGGAATTGAGAACCGCCTCTCGAATGAAGGGTTGGTAGTTGTAGATAAGTTATTTGGAAACAGTTTCCCCTCCTCCTTGAGAAACTAAGCAACAACCCTCGTTTAACGGAGCTGGAGCAGCCGGTCATCTCTTCATCCCCGCTCACCCCAAATGTCTGTCCTTCTCACTCGCCTTGACTGTACATGGATTACCCCCGGAGTGCTCGGCCATTTCCATGGGTTCGTGCTTTCGGGAGGCTCTTATACGCGAACAGCCACGGTGTACAGGTTGTCGATAAATTCAGCTGGTCGGTCGAGCGCCCACCGGCTCGTGGTTTTCGGAATAGAAAGGCACCCGTTGAGGTGACAGGTACATGTGCAGTCGTTCGAGCAAGAAAATTTCTTCAAAACAATCTATTTCTAACTTTTTTTCTGCGAGAAGAATGATTTCCTTTGGGAAACAACAGACAACGGAATTTGAGAAAATTCGATTAATTATTTCTACAAGCGATCCCGAACTTGAGGATATTTTATTATGCCTTTCTATTTTACAAGGTATGATAAATTGAGATTCTAACCTCGCTTCGCTCGGTTAAATCGCGGATTACGGGCACAATGACATAAAATATTGTATGGAACTTGTGCGTAATGGTGTTTTTTGACTCGTGAGATTATAACACTCGCCTTCGGCTCGTGTTACAACCTCCCACGAGCCAAAAACACCATTACGCACATGCTGCATAATATACTATTACTATCACATAATTCTTGAGCCAATCTAATTCTCTTGTCCCTTATAAATATGCACGTTTTGTCCAGGGTAAGAAAACCTGATAACTTTCCTTCTTGTGACAATAGAAAAAGATGGGCTCAAGAATGATGTGATAGTAAAAATATTCTTGAACCAATAGGTGATTTTTCAGTCAAAAGTACGTTTTTCTGTCAGTGTATAGAAATGATTTTCACATGAGTTACTAGATTTTTAATAAACTCAGAATAACAATTTTTTTTTTAATATATAAAAATGAATACTTGTCAATAGAAGTCCGAACGATTAAATAATTCCCCCGCCACAAAAATATGTAACAAAAAAATAAAATAAATTACTAAAAAAATATTAGGTCAGGTATTAACATGGCCCAGAAGGCTAAAATTTATTCCTCCGTAATTTCTTTCTAATGATTAATTTTTAGAAATAGTGAAAAGGCTAATGGGAAAGACATCACGGAGTAGAGAATTTAACGATATTAATTTTACGGTTTGTGATAAAATGTAATAGATTTATTTTTAGTGTTGAAAAGTTTCTTTTTTCATGGAAATTATTGCATGGATTGCCGCGTAAAAATATACTGTTCTTGGGCTTTATCATCATTAAAAGACTCATGAAGTTCCATGATAATGCAATGTTGTTCATTTCTTCAAAACTTTATAAATTACGGAAAACTCTTCGGAAAAATTGAGAAAAATGATACGATCCTGAAATTATGGGGGTCGTTAAATAATATCAAAATGCAAAAACCGAATATATTTTCGTGAAAATCATTTGGCAGAAAAAATATTAAAACAAATTGAATGATGATGAAAAGGCGTAATACACCCCTAATTGCGTTAAAAGAAGTTAGCGAAGGTGGAGAAAGCACAGTGGAATGGGTGTTCGCATTGTTGGTACACTAGGTCCATCGATGTCGTTGATACTCCACCGCAAAATCCCCTCGAGCCATCCCACCTCCCTCCGCCCCATCAATTCTCTCTACCTTCTCTTCCCCATTTGAAAATGCTTTGCATTTTCGCTCGTCCGCGACGCGCGGCGGGCTTGCGTTTTTACAGGGAGCATCAATATTTATATTGCATAATGCATCTGTAATTGCCGCGTGTACACTCTATTTGTTCTGATTTTGTAATTTCATGCAAAATGTATGAACCAATAGCTATTATTAGGAGGCGGATGCAAAACCGTCCTCTTGGAAGTACCAACCATCCTCTCTTGTACTTTCGTTCTTGTTGTGATGCGATATCAAGGGGCAATGGGGGAAAAGGGGACGGCTGAATTCCATTTGTTAGGTGGTGGAGAAATTCATTGGAGAACGGTGACAAGTGGTTACGGTTTATTTAAGGGCTTCGGTGTCATGGAATGCAATTTTTTTTCAACACTTCATCGGAAAAACTCGTGTTTCCATTACGTCAAAAATGTTCGGGTAAATGTAAGGGGAGAAATATTTGAGATATTCGACGCCAAATGAGTCAACCCCTGATCCTCACTATGGCGGAAACTGATGGTGATTTGTGGGAATGGGGAGGTTAAAAAATTATTTAAAAAACTGACATCAAATTTTGGACATGTTTTCCGTTGCTCGGTTAGTTAGGATTTTTTTTCCGTTCTTCTGTCTTTTAATTCCAGTTTTATCCGATCTTAACTAATTTTTAGTCTACCAGAAACTTGCCGATTTATTGTGCCTACAAACTAAAAAATTCTGGAATGTTCAGCAATTTTTATGCAGATGGTCAATTATTTCTTTTTTCCCCCTCAATTTTACTTCGCTCGGAAATTACCTTTCGCAATGTAATTTTAACAATTTTGTTTCATAATTGTTATCAGATTTTTTTCTCACTGAGGATATATGAGAAAGCAAAAGAAGGAACCTCTCTAAAATGACAAAAATAGAAGGGTATAGACTGGAATTAAGAGGTCCCAACGCGAGTGTTAAGTCAAAATCATTAGTAGATCTCGATTAAATTAAAATATTTGATTGCCGAAAAGGCATTACCTGCAAAGTCCGATACCCCTCCAACTACATTGCACCTCGCCACCTCCCCCTTCCCTTTTGTTTCTCACCGGTCGACTGGTACGAGAATTTGAAATGCTAAACAGCAAATACGCCTAATGAACACGTATGCTCGTCCCAATGCCCAATGCTATGTTTGTTACATCGTTCAACCAACATTATATCCAACACGCTTGCATTTGCGTTTTGGTTGAGTCGCAGGGGATAATAGATTCATCCTTCGCGCGTTCTTAATTAGGGACTTTCAGGCCTGGAATGGATAAATAATTACTACTATTTGTTCGTCGTTAGTTTTGTACAGTCGAAATAATTGCTGCTTGATAATTGTGCCATTTCTCTTCATATTAAAAAAATGTTATTAAATTTCTCTCACTGAAATTTATGCGAGTTGACAACCCTGACATTAAAAAAATTGGGTCAAACTGATCGATTGTTGAAAATTTACAACAATTTTTTGGCATTGGATACCGTTACCTATTTTTTATGGGAGGTCCGCGGTATGAATGGATGGACAGGATTTTGGATGAGTGGGAATTCTTTCTTAATATATTTAGTCTACAAATAAGTGAAAAACAAATTTTGACTTTCGCCGGGAATTGAACCTAGAACCTTCAGATTACCAGTCGGGAGCTCTCCCCAGATGAGCTATCCGAATATGTACTGATTTCCATTTCAATTATTTATCAATACACTTACCACTCCAACGAGTTTGAATTTTACGTGTCATATGGTACTGGACAATATTGAAATTTGACGAAATCTGTAACAGATTTTCTGAACTTTTTGATAAGTGCAGCTTGAGTTTTATTTTAGGATTCAAAAATTTCACTCCAAACTTGTCATTCTCGAATTAAACTGTCTCAAATTTGAGACTCTCCACTTAAACCTTTTATTAATCTCGAGTTGGCATTAAAAATACACAAATACAGACTCGTGATGACTTTCGAAAGGCCAACATTGAAAATTTCAATTTTTAAATTCTTTCTCTTGCACACTGAGAAAAGAAATCATTTTTCCAATCAAATATTTTTCTGAAAAGAATTTAAAGCAAATTTTTCTGTAGGAATTTCGGAAAGTGGGTTGTCGAAACCAAATAAGTTTAACAAAATAATTTTTTTTTCAATTCTTTAGAAAGGTTTCAGAAACGCGGAAAATGGTTAAAAAAAAGTGATTCAACATGATTACAATAGCTATTTGACAGAGCGAAGAGGTAGGAATAATCAGTGATAGCGTCCCGACTGATCCAAAATTGTTACAAATTTTTCGATAATTTCGTTGCACAACATCGAGAGACAAGTTTTGCAGGGGAAAATCACAAGCACGAAACCAAACCGTGAACTTTAGCTGATTAAGCTGTAGTATTGGACGTGTTTGCGGATTAAATATATTCATACCGAAACTTCACTTATTTGTAAGAAAAAATGTCGCTTGGTTACTGCGCGACTAAAGAGAATAGAGAATATCCAAAAAATCATCGAAATAATCAGTGATACGATTTCACCGAAAAACTGCATTTCAATGGGTTGGCAATATAATTGAGGAGAATTGTCATTGAAATTAAAAATTTTCCGATTTCTCTCCGCAAATTGAATTCACCCTGAGATCTCCGCAAGTGTGTCCATTCCTGAATACTACCTCCAGTTCATTCTACATGCATATCAATGTGAAATAATTCGAAAATAACAGAAGCAAAAAACTTTGATACGACGTACAATCGGACATACAATTACTTTCCGACAATTTGGTCTCGAGTACGCGGGAGTAGTGGAGGATTAAGCGCTCATTTTCTCGTCACACTGGGTCCGCAGTGGTGAGCGGGACATTGTCCAAAGTAGGGATGAAATTACGAGTCTGGCGTTGCCGGAGAGTGAGAGACTACTGATTACACAGCTGCGTCTCTGGCTCACGTCCGACCCAAGTATTTTCTCCTCATTTTCTCCCCCCCTTTTTTTTCAGCTCGGGTATAGAGGCTAATTTGTATTTAATTAACCGTCAGCTTCCGTCTTCGGGGACATGCTCGGCATACGGTCCATTCGGTTGAGTGAGAGAGCAGTGGGTGGTTCATTAGGTTATTGAAACCTTAGACAACGAGAGTATGTTGCGGCCAGTGGGAAGATATCTAAGGCTTCCTAATGCTCGATATTGCATGTCAACGCTTTCCGTAAAACTCGAGAACAATTTTGTGGACATGATTACTTGATTAGTGGGGCCTACTTCTCTGTATCAATTTGGAAAGTTAATTGTATGGTTGCACAGCAAAAACGAATGAGTTTCAGATACTATCTGGAGATAACTCTCAGACACTAAAAAATGTCGGAACAAAATGGAAATATGTTGCAATTTCAGACATATTTTATAAGTTATAAGTTTTTTGAAAAACTGCGTCTGAAATTGAGAAATATTTTGACTATATTTTGAAATGTTTTAGAGTCAATCTAAATTTATAAACAAAGCATAAATAAGTGCATAAAAAAAATCAAAATATATTTTTATCTATGCGGACATTGGAAGGTTTTTTTTCCTAAAATAATATCTTGGATACACCAGAGTGTGAATAAAAGCAGAATACCGAAAAAAATATGACGCAGTATATTAGAAATTCTTGAATCTTGAGTAATTTGTCGTGAAGTCAATATTAAACGAGTATTGAAAAAAAAGCATTGAAAATGGTCTTAACCCTCGAGCACTCGGGCTATGGTCTCAGCGCCGCCGTTTTTGTAAGTTTCATGATATCTCTGAAAATATGAGGAGTTAGGCTCTGCCGTTTTACAAGTTCCTCGAATAATATGTTCCAATGTGAGTATACACGCCTCGGTTGCCCTAAACTGACTATTTTTTTTTTCATCAATTTTTTTGTGGAGTGCGGCAGGCGAAGATGAGCGCAGCGCTCACCGCGCGAGTACTCTCGTAGTAGAAATTTGACGAGCGGTGTTGACGACTCTCGTGACAATCTCAAGC
>JAPYZM010007688.1:0-11498 GCA_030522845.1 Psyttalia concolor | reverse complement strand
TAAAATTCTGACCGGAACATAGAACTACGGTTTTTCCACCGTCCTGTAAAATTACGATTTTTCGACTTGTTACCCTTTACCTCTTCGCTACTGAATTGTTGATTAATTCAGTTTCGTAGAAATATTTTATAGAATTGCGACATGGACTGATTGCCGTTTGGACGTGAGACTAATAAAATTATCAATTGGCATTTTACTTGGCTGAAATTCGAGTGAGAAAAATGATCACTAAAAATTATGGCACTCAAATTTGAGGTATCGATCACGTCGAGTCTAATCGAAAAACAATATTCTGTAGGACGCAAGTCTTGTCAAGTAAAGAGATTGTATAGCGTGTTAATTTTTCTAATTAATTATTAACTCCTCATTTCGCGTATACTATTTTTAAAAAACGACAATTCTTGAATTTCAAAGATATATATTTCAGCATAAATTACAAAAAATTCTTAAACCTAATGATTTAATTTTTAACAAATTGTCTATCTGTACAAAGGAGTAAATTGAATCATAGTTAACATTCAATTATCATAACAGTCATCACCAATCCTCTTGTGGCACTCTGTAAGTGAAATTATTGCTCCTGACAATATTGATACCAGCCCCAAAATACGGCATAACGTAGTGCGATCCATCAGCTGGTCCAACAATTTGTGTTGCTATTAATATAACATCGCAAAATTGTCCCAAGAACAGGAAGCCCAGTGTACAGAGTTTTAATAAACCAATTGCTGGATAGCCGAGATAGAATCTGTCGGCTCCGAACATTCCCAGGAATATCGACAGCAATACTGATGTCTCGAATGAATAGCCGTTTCTAAAAATCATATTTTTTTATAGGCATAATATTCCACTGTCGAAGTATTGAAAATCAATGACGATAGGACGGAATGGGGGAGGAAAAGACAATTTCTCGAGGGTAATTCGAAATTCAATTAGTTTTCTAATGAAATCGCTCCGGTGAAGATCCATTTAAAGTGAAATAGAACATCAAAAAACACCAGATTAAACCCTGATTTTTCAAAACGGCTTCTCAAAAACAAAAACAATAGTTGAATCAACCAAGAAATTACCATAAAAAATATACTAAATCTGCTAAATTTTTCCGCCAATGTCTACTTTGATTTTTACGCAACAGTAAATTTTGTGCACCTGTTAAGAAACTTAATTAATTTCTTGGAGTAATACTTACGTCCATTTGCAGGGAATCTCTCTCTTGAATGTATTGTTCCTAGATTCTGTACAAATCAGTCCATCAGCTGCTAGACACACAACTTAAAAAAGAAAAATCTACGTGAAAAAGTTGACAGCCAATTTCATTAGAATAATTATTGATGAATAACATTTACCCTTAGCTGTATTAGCCTTGGTGCAGCCCCTCGGCTGCTGTGTCTTGGGATCAATCAAATCATATTCAGGATGTGGACAGATATACTGACCCATTCGTAGGTTATTGCAGTCAATTTCATACGTGTAATCAGCGCAATCACCGATTTGTATAAAAAATATTGTACATAAACTCACATATTTGAGAACTGAATACATTGTTGTTGTATCATTTTACGGATTAATAATAATCATGGTTTAATTGTTCATTCACGAAGAATTTCCGAAGACGTCAACGAACACGGTACACGAGATAGAATGCCGTCACAATTTTTTTTTTTGTGATGAGATGTCGCTCTGGCAAATTCTGATGTTGTTTGGTGATTCCTAACCTTCAAAAATAGGCAATTGTTGATTTTGTCTAGCGCACACGATTGAATGTTGACATCATCATTTTGACAATTAGTGAAAATAGCAGAATTTATTAGGACAATTTTTAGGAAACCATGAGGATTGCTGTGGAAGGATGTGCCCATGGAGAACTAGAGATTATTTATAATGCTCTGGAGGAAGTTGAGAGAAATGACGGTAAAAAAATTGATCTGTTGATTTGTTGTGGTGATTTCCAATCAACACGAAATCTTGACGATCTCAACTCCATGGCAGTTCCTGATAAGTTCAAAGATATGTGCACATTTTACAAGTGAGTGTGATTATTGTTGTGATAATCTGATAATTTAGGTTCGTGATTTTTCACCAAAGTATTTTTTAAGTTTTCATGTTTTTTTTATTCCCGCAGACAACAACATTCGATAATTTGCCGCAATTTATCGACAGAATGGCCTTTATTATAAACGTTCGAATTATTGTTTACTGGGTTATATCTGAAGATTTCACTTCTGGAAAGATTTCCATTTTTTATTTTCTTCATTATAAAATAAAGAATTAAAAAGATGAGAGACAAAATAATTAAATATTTTTCGCTACTCCATAAAGAAATCGACACACAATTTTACATTTTTTTATCTGCATAAATATCTAACAGCATAATTGAAGAATCAATTTTGTATTGATAAACCATTTATGTATACATTAGAATATTGTCATACGAGGTATAATATTCATGGGAAAATATTCAGTTCAGAATAGGAGCCGCCTTACCGGAGTGTTACGGGACCAGCTTGATTTTTCCAGTTACAGCCAAAATAATTTTTTTAATTTTGATCAATCCAAATTTCCGACATGCGAAAATCATAACTGCTTGTCGGAAATCGAGTTTTACAAGAAGGTTGAAATTATTTTGGCTGTAATTAGGAAAATCAATTGGCCAGGAGACCCCGGGAAGACGACCCTTCACACACAATTTTTTATTCGCCGGACGATAACAGCCGAATCTTTTCAGGAATTTTTGTTGTATACGGTAGCGTTCGCTTATCGCTCGATTTAAAGTGACTGAATAACTCCCCAGATACTATTCCGGAGAGAAAACGGCACCCGTCCTCACGCTTTTCATCGGGGGCAATCACGAGGCCTCGAGCTACCTCCAGGAGCTTTCTTACGGTGGCTGGGTGGCCCCAAAAATCTATTACCTAGGTTACGCAAGTGTCCTGACCATTGGCGGGCTCAGAATAGCCGGGGTATCCGGCATCTACAAAGCCCAGCACTACCTCAGGGGTCACTTCGAGCTACCCCCTTACAACGACTCGACCCTTCGCAGCGTCTACCACATCAGAAACCTGGAGATCTTCAGGCTAAAACAATTGACCGGGCATATGGACATTTTTCTCTCACACGACTGGCCCAATGGTGTCACCAAGTTCGGCGACGAACAGTCGCTATTGAGACGGAAAAAACACTTCAAGGAGGACATCGCGTCTGATCAATTAGGAAGTCCTCCCTGCATGGAACTATTGACCCATCACTACCCAAACTATTGGTTCTCGGCACATCTCCACTGCAAATTTGCCGCAATTGTCCAGAATGATGACAACACTAGATCCACAAAATTTTTAGCCCTCGACAAATGTTTGACGAAGAGACCATTCTTGCAGGTTAGCAGATTGTTTCGTAATACAATTGTTATTTCCAGTATGCGACATTCTACGTCAGTATTATCTTTTTGTTTTATGACATTGAATTGGTAAACTAAAGTCAGCATAAGTTTTTACATCGCTGAGTACCCCGACTCTACGTAATTGTCATTGGTAACCGTGTCCCCCACTCCTAAAAACCAAAGAAAAACTTTTGCTGACTTTCGTATATTTTCAAGATTGGGTACAAAAGAAATCAAGTTCTCACCAATTATTATCGTTTTGTTCCCCTAAGATTCATGAAAATAGTTCAAATCCTTAGAAATTCATTTTGCAACTGAGTGAAGAATCATTTTTCATTATTTTTCAAGCATCCTGGAAAGGAAAATACTCTAGTATCGTCCAGGCGTTTGATAAAAATATTCAATTAAATTTACATTTAAAAAAAGCTGATGAATATTTATACCACAAAAAAGATACCATGAAATGCCCTATTTTTCGTAATATTTAGAGTTAACATTCCTTTCTAAGGCCTTTGAATGAAATGGATCACATCAAAGAAGGGAATTTATATAACGTTCCACATTTTTGTCATCTTATAGGAAACCATTGGAAGGGATTTGGAATGGCTAGGATGAAATTCGGGATTATTCTCAGTAGTTATACCACAAAACGAGAGAAGGTTTGCACAAAAATCCCTCAAACTGCGCGCTCGGGATTTTAATATGCAAAACTTCTCCCTCTCGTTACTACGTAACAAAACAATCGAAAAATATCCGATAATTTTGGAGGTCGAGTGGTATTTGACGGATTATTTCTGGTAATCGGATATGGCCTGCCCTGGGGTTGTTGCAAAATATATTTTACAAACCGACTCATTTTCACCTCCTTCGTGTCGTCTTTCCACTCCGCAGAATACGATTTGACAGTTATTGGGTTAAAAAAACAATTGCAGAGCTTGAGGTAAATTATCAAAACCTACAGGGAGATTATCAAAAGCTAGAGGTAAATAACCGCCGATATTTTATTGGCGAGGTACTTCATTTTATTGAATACGGAGCTCTGATTGGCCCAGGGAAGGCCAAATCCGATTGCCAGAAATAATCAGTATAAAATTTACAAGAAATAGTATATTATGCAACATGTGCGTAATGGTGTTTTTGGCTCGTGGGAGGTTGTAACACACGAGCCGAAAAACACCATTACGCACAAGTTCCATACAATATTTTATGTCATTGTGCCCGTAATCCGCGATTTAACCAAGCGAAGCGAGGCTAGAATCGCGTGATTACGGGCACCTATGGCATAAAATTTTTACTGAAGAAATTGACAATGTAATCATAGTACATTTTGACACTAGGCCGTCAAGAACTTTTCTGGCGAATATGAGGCTACAGGACGAGCCGAAGGCGAGTTCATATGACTCAGTCCGTAAAGCACTACTTCACGGCCATTTCGCGGCCGTGAAGCACCGCCCACTGACGTCGTGATAAAATAAGTATATTTTGACACTAGGCCGTGAAGAACTTTTCTGGCGAATATGAGGTTACAGGACGAGCCGAACGCGAGTTCTGTAATGATATAAGGCAGAAAAGTTCTTCACAGCCGTGTGTCAAACAATATTTTATTGTCACGACGTCTGTGAGCTGTTTCACGGCCACCAAGCGGCCGTGAAGTAGTGCTTTACGGACTGAGTGACAAAAAATATTTTCTCGTTATTTTTGCAACTTCTAACGCTTTATATATCTCTTTATATATTTATATATTTTGTAAAAATTTGTAGCACTCTGATCTCACGATTCATTGCCGAGCGGTAGTCTCGTAACAGAGACGACTGTACCTGGCCAAGGTTTTCCCCTCAGGGTGCGGTTTTTCCTTGGTCCTTGGCGAATGCAGAACAGCGGGGTCAGGGGGTGGGAAGAGTAAATACGTGAAAGCCCGAAAGGGTATACGTGAGGACAGGAAATATTTATATATTTCTGCGCTTTATCTCTCTATATATTTCCGAGGCTTCGTCATATTTAGTCATTTATTTTGCAGGTTTTGGAAATTCCTCATGATGAAAGTGCCTCCATGGACTTATCGTATGACCTCGAGTGGTTGACAATCCTCTACCTCACAAATCATTTATTATCAGTGAAGAATGGAGTGCACTACATGCCGGGGCCAGGCTGTACAGGGCGATGGAACTTCACCCCTACAGAAACTGAAAAGGAAAATGTCTTGAAAAAATTCGATGGATGCCTGAGGGTGCCCGAGAACTTCGAGAGAACAGCGGATGTGTACAATCCTGAATCACCTAAGAAAAGTCCGGAACCGGTGAAGTTCAAGGTGAATAAGCAGACAACGGAATTCTGTGCTAAGTTGGGGGTGGACGACCCTCCGGGGTTGCTGTTGATTATGAGTGGGGGGGAGGGAAAGATCGAGGAGAGCGAAAGCCTGTCGCAGTCTTTCAAATCTGGGGGGGACGAACAAGACATTTCTGCGGATTTCGATGATGATCTGACCTTCCAGGACTCAATGAATTATGACTCTTCTCTAAAGGATGAGGACGAGAGCGCCGTAGGAAGTGAGGAGGGAAAAGCAGAGAAGGAGGAAGTGGAACATGTCATGGAACCTGTCGTAGAACCTCTCGTAGAACCAAACATCAAGAAGTTCAAGAGGCGGAATCAAGCGATTTATGCAGATACCTCTGAGATTGTTGACTTCTGAATTTTATAATAGGAAACTTGCTGTCATTTGTTCATTTCGAATGGCAGTATTGTAATCGTTGAAATTGACGCTTTTTGTTTTGTGTGTTCGAACGGCCTATAATGGGCTCCGGAATCAGTATATCATTTTTTGGTACGCATGATTGAATTTGATCCAAATTGGGAGAATTTGCGCTGGAAATATTGGTTTCCATGCTCCACAGGCCAAGATATTGCTCCATTACCTTTACTCGGTGGGGCCACCGAAAAACGACATTAAGAATAAAATTGAAAAAATGGGGCTTTGTATCATTTTCATAAAAAAAAAATGTGAAATTAAATTCTGAAATTTGACGAATTCAAAATTAATATTTAGTATTGATAGATCTCCCGAAATTCACAGGTCATGTCCACAGTTAGTGCTTACGTAATTGTGGTCAAAAACGGGGAGTGTAAGTATGTTCTTCGCGTCAAACGCAAGGTCATTATATCTAGTTTGTCAGGGATTCGGTCTCTAGTTTGTATTGTTTCTTGTGTTTATTGCGCGAGTGAAAAATAGTCGCTATATGGAAGAGTTTTGTTGCGTTTTTAGGGGAAAATAGGCTCCGTTATATGCATATTATTTTATTCTAATCATCAATATTCCTCCCTGTGACCTGATTCTCGACATATTAGACATTATGCCCTTTCGTCTGACACCGAGATCATGGCTTATTGTGCCCGATTTCGGCCGTAAACGGCTATAATCAGCATACATTGTGGGTAATTCTGGTGATGAAAGAAAGACTCGAGCAGGGGGGTCCTTAATCATTGGCCGAAGAGTCGCTTCTCAAATTGAAAATAGTATATTTCGTAACAAGCGAAAAAAAATGGTCTTTGGCGAGTAACAAGTATATACCACGAGCCGAAGGCAAGGGGTATAATCCCACGAGTAAAAAACCACTTTTTTGCAATACCTGCCCAAAAATTTCACTTTTCGGTACAGGTTTTCATGCGTAAAGTGGTACTTTTCCGCACAGTGTGCGGAGAAATCAGAAATCGTGCGTAAAGTGAAACTTGTGCGTAAAGCTTCGCTAATTAATTTATCCGCCAAGTATACGGCAGTGGTTTATCGATAATGTTTTACAGTAATTCGTTGATCTTGGTCAAAATTCTTAAAGCAAAAATAATTTCCGGAATCCAACGTTTCCGTTCCCTGCATACAAACGAAATGGTTAAATTTTCCAGAAAAAAATCACTCGTGCCTAGCACGAGTGATTGTTTAATTTGGAAAACTTTTTATTTCGTTTTTTGTAACGAACCCACCGCAAAATACTCAATAATTTTGAAGCTCTCACGCTATTACAAGTGAATATTTCATCCTAAATTTTGGAGAACACTAGGACGTTTGAAATAAAATAAAAAACATAATGGGTTTTATAAAATTTTATTTATCGAAGGTCTCTTGGAACATCTGTGAATGATAACAGAAAAAAAAACGAAAAAATGAAATAAAATAATATTTTTAGAGATATAATTGATTTTTTATTGAGGTTTACTCCTCAGTGGCTCTTATGCCTGCCCAGATTCCAGTATATCTTGGAGCCTGGAACAGGTGGATGGGATGCCAACCCCTACCAGGAGCTCATGGCCAGTTATTTTCATTACAATCTCCATTTACGCATTCAACGTTAAATCTATTTTCTAATTTTTTAGAGATGTATTAATGGTGAAAATGAAATTGACAAGTAAAAAAGGATAATATTGAAAAGTTAAATTTTTGGAATCAGCTCAAACCAACAGAAAATCAAATCGTAATTTTTGTTTCAATCGATATTGTAATGATTAAGCTGACTATGAACTCAATACCCACCATTTATTCTTCTGGGACTTCAACCTCCCCAGAATTGACGTCATCAATGACATCGTGTGGCGGTCTACCCTCGATGGTGCATCCCACAGATTGGCATGTTCCAAGGATCTCCTTGACAGTTCCACTCAATTGTCTGGACATGGAACGGGGCTTCATTGCACGTGCAATTGAAAGAATATCATCGAAGGACAAATTTCCACTGTGCTTGATGTTCTTCTGCTTCTTTCTGTCACGTGGGGGCTCCTTAAGGGCCTTGATGATGAGAGAGGCTGCTGATGGAACTACTGAAATCGTAGCCTGTCTGTTTTGAATCGTCAACTGTACTGTGATCTTGAGACCCTTCCAGTCGCTCGTGGCTTTGGCAATGTCGTCACCAACTTTTTTGGGGGACTGAAAATATCCATTGGATAAATAAGTTGAAAAGGTTTATAAAAGCGAAACCAATTGTTATTTATACTCGAGATTCTAAGGAATTTATTTTCTTGGGGGTAGTTCAATTCGTAGAAAAGGCCAAAAGTGCAAGTTAAAATGAAAAAGAAGCAAAAATGCCGATGTCAGTGGATGGGGATGTTTAATTGTCCTAAATAATTGTAGATGAAAAGAAATAAAAGGAAGCATTGAAGGGAGTACTTATGAACGAAAACGAAATAATTTAAGATTATAGAGTGGTATGAACTAAACACGGATTCTCTTCCACCTCTCCCGACCTAATGTTCAGTTATTTCGTTTTGAAGGCTACAAAATTATGTAACATATTGAATATTTCAGGGAATTTGTTTCACCGATCCTGATATTTTCTACAATTCAAGTTTTTATCCACACAAACTTGGTATTCCTGATACATCCTGAGGTAAGCATGAGAACGTGTTGTTAAAGTGAAATTTAATGGGAGTGCCCCACCACTTCATTACCAAATTTTCTGTAATAAATCTCCCGAGTAAATTAAAATTGCACAAACTTACCAAACCAAGGGGACCGATTTTCGGGGCAAGGGAAGATGTAGCTCCTACTTCACCTCCAACACACCTTAGGTATACTGAAAAGACATTGAGGTTAATTTACACATGTTTTTAATTCATTCTTAATTCAATAATAAAAGGCCAGATGGAATAAATACCTTTCTTGACCTCATTGGGATCGAATTTTGGTGGCATTTTGAGTGGTTAATTAGTGATTCGTGAATCTACTACCCCGATGGAATCGGATAAAAAATGTGCAGTACCGCACACCACGAAATTCACTTTCGAAAAGAAAAGGAAATGGTTCAGCGGCAGGAAGGGGGCGCAGCGCAAACACGGGGAATTTATTCCAGTCTAGATGGTCGACTTCTTTTCCCATTCCTTGTGGTTATTTTATTTAGTTATCGAGATAAACCCAGATAGCGCAACCTGTCAAATCCATATGGCGACTAGGAAGAGGGATTTTAAAGCTTGTCAAAAATAGTACACTACCATTTGCATGAAAAAGTTAATTGCAAGTGTTTTCGTAGTAAAACAATTACTTAGGAAAATCAATAGTATATTATGCAACATGTGCGTAATGGTGTTTTTGGCTCGTGGGAGTTATAATCCCAAGAGCCAAAAATCGCGTGATTACGGGCACCCATGGCATAAAATTCTTCTAACTCTATGGATACCAAAATTATAATACCCTGAACCAATGGCGTACACGACAACACCAAGAAGATAATAAAAAATTACGCCTATGCCTTTTGAATTCGATAAATAATTTTGGGGTTTATTAAAAAAAAACGTATATTTTGCGATTAGGGGGCCAGTAATTAACTCATTGGAGATGGTATACCTCGTCTTTCCTGTACGAGAATGAAAAATTGCATTTACGAAATAACAAAAGATAGTTTATTTTCTCTGCGATAGCTCACTCAAGAAATAATACATCTCGGATCAATAATATTAATAAACCATGAGACAGATGAAATGAATAGGTCATCCAAAACATTTTTTTCCATACGAGCTGACGAATTCTGTGGGCTTACGACTTATAAGATTGTATTTCATCCAATCACAAGAAGCTTGTACAAAAATAATCAATTAGACTGTGGGGCGGATGGTTCGTACACAAGAGGCGAGTCGAAGAAATTCGGTGTATCCCAGGACTCGGCAATTGGTTGTAAAAGTGTAGAGTCAGTGTCCTGGTGAGGATAGCACGGGTGCCACCAGTTCAGTACTTTACAGTCAACGACTCTACTCAGTACGACGACTTGGGTCGGTATTTTTGGAATGAAACTCGTGCCAAAACTCAGCTGAAGTCGGTGGTGATCGAAGCCGGGGGACAAGTCGAGCTTGACGGTTTGGAGGATGAGGCCAATCACCAAGGGCACCATGCTGTATTTCAAGCAAGCTACCTGCAGTTACGAAAGATAGTACATTTCATGCCCGAGCCTTGGAAAACAGATCATCGTCTCTCACGGGCAGAACTACCTTCCGAGCCGAAGGCAAGAATGGCAAGCACGTGGGGGAGCCTGATATGTTGTTCATGGCGAGACGTGACGTCGGCGTTTTTCAGGTCCGCCGACACGAAAAGGACCTTTTAAACCCGGGTGTAATAAATTGACAACTCCAAATCGGTGTCTGCGTATAGAATAAGAATCAAATAATAAGCAGACTTGATTTCCGGCCTGCAGAAATTGTATACAGAGGTCGGAAATTAGGTTTTCTTACGATTTAATAACTATTTTTTATCGAATTAATCGGGCCGATTTCGAGAGAACAAATTATTACATTTGACTTTTAAATAATTAAATGGTCATCCATGAACTTGTATTGAAAATTCGGATATTTTAATTAATTTCAGTAATTTATCACTATTTTAGTTAATAATTTATATAAAATTTTGTTGAAATCCGGTTTGTGACGATTTTAATTAAGGAGTCTCATCTCGTTTCTCCAATACGAATTTTCCAGTAGTAATTGGTTGAAAATTCTGGTGATTTAAAACAAAAAGATTTTTGTGTCAAAAATTGGATAGTCAATGTATATCCTAAAATTCTCTTCTTTTGGTAATATGTATTTGTTAATTATCATGAGGAATGGAATAATTGCAAATTTATACGGTTAAATTCAAGATGAAACCGTAAGCAATTTTTCCATTCAAATGTACGAAAAGTGTAAAAAATAATAAATATGAATATTTAATGTATGTAAATATTTAATCCATTTAATTTAAATTTCTGCATTAATTATTGAATCGATGCGTTACGGTCAGCAACTTTTAATTATGCTTATTATATCGGAATGTATGCCACTTTTGAATTCTATCCGATGGAAAAGCATATAATATAATGATTGAATTTAATTATTCCTAGTAATTACGTAATAGATGCGGTTCTATCAGCATTTAGGATATTTTCTCCGCCTTAAAAATTGAATGAAGAATGTTTGCATTTACTCACGCGAAGAATTCGACACCCTTCCTCTGAATTCATCGACACGTCCTCAAGCATTTCGGTGAGGTCTGATCTCTGGTCATCATCCCAGGTAATTCGTTGCTTCGTCACGCGAGAGGTGTTCATCTCCTTCAGTTTGAAATAGAAATACCAGCGGGTCTCGCCTTTCTGACAATATATTAAATAATTAATAATTT
>JAPYZM010007680.1:0-11964 GCA_030522845.1 Psyttalia concolor | reverse complement strand
GCCAAAAACGAGAACTCCGCCATAGGCTGTGCGCATCCTGCCATTTTCTGACTAATTCCGCGTATATACTGCTCTCAACGTGCCTTATTTTTCCTCTCGAGAAGCCTTATACTATAGTGTATTACAAGTGCGTAATTTTATTTTTGTTAATAAATTCATTTAATTAAGGGCCGTTTTAGAGTACATAAATGAATGAAGTATTTGTTTAAACTAACAAAACTAAAGAACCGTCTCAAACAAAACAGTTTTCAATATCTAAACACACTAATGTATAGGACATCAATTGTGCAAAAAATATTAATTTTAACTTTATAAACTGCCCAAATCTATCAATATAATTTGGAAAAAAAATAAATTTAAAGGAAGTAGTATTGTGCCATAACGTTGTTTAATTCAAATATTTGAAAAAGATGTTGTTTGTTAAAGGTTTACTTAGATTTGTTATTTTAAACAAATTTTTCATTCATTTATGAATTTAATGATTATAAATTATATAAATTCATGCAAATGGAAATTTACAGTAAATTCATAAATTACACTTATGAATTTACTCTAAAAAAGTAATTAATTGAATGGATTTATAAAAAAATGGAGTCACGCACTTGTAACATAAAGTACTATAAGCAACTCGTGCTGTGTTGATAATTATACACTCGCCCTTGTCGCGCTCGTGCATAATGATCAACTTACAGCACTTGCTGCTTAATATACTATGTATGCCATAGATGCCCGTAATCTGCGACTCAACGGAGCGAAGGGGGGTTAGAATCGCGTGATTACGGGCACAACGACATAAAATATTGTATGGCACTTGCGCATTATGACGTTTCGTCTTCGGCTCGTGTCGCAACGTCGCACGATCCAAAAACACCGTAACGCACATGTTGTTTAATTACTATAGTTCCACTGTTGTAAAGGGCGTGCGTGTAGCTCGACTGTTGCAGGAAATGAGACTTTCTGCCTCAAAATCGGAGCAGAAAGTACGTACCTCCGACCGAAGTATGAAAGAAACGTGTTTTAATTTCAACTAGAATCTCAATAGTGTCTCAATATGTTTTTTTAACCATATGAAATATGCTGTCGGCAAAAATAAAGCGTGAACGTTAATGAGAAATCATGAAATGTATTTGTGTACCTGACAAGTTATCTCCTGAAACTCCATCAAAACTACTAACAACTACCCTGACTATCTCACGAGCTAGCTTTCAATACCTAAAATCCTCCTCACCATCTTAATCAAATTATTTCTGTCAAACTATTATAAGTTCCCAACACATCTTCCCCTTCTGTCAATACTAGGTGTATCCCTATGAGAAACTGCTGAAGTGTCCAGTCAGCTTGCTTATTCTATCACCATTATGATCGCTGAGATCGGATACCTAGACGTACTGCTATGATTTGTTAATAGAATTAAGAGAAAGCCACGCTATTTTTTGAATGATAAAAAGCATTTGACAAATATTATCAATGATTTTTTTTTTCCCACCCTTTGGTGAATACAAAAGTATTGGTTATCAATTTTTACTCAAACTTATCGACTCTACTCAAAATTGTCAAGTTGACAAATCAGAATATTTAAACATTCTGATTTGATATGATCTTTCAATAGGTTTATCCTTCCAAATGATCATGAAAATTTACATTGTTGCGTAGGATTTCTATAGGAAGATACATGGAGATTTCACATAAATAAGTAATGATAAAAAATTACAACATTAATTTCCGGAGTAATTTTTGTTAGAAGTGATACCTAGCTTCACAGAAATTTTAAAAATGCTGTATGCGTATACTAAGAGGAGACAATAGAAGCTTTTGCGGATTACAGCAGTCCAACAACGAAGGGATACGGAACCCTCTAAATCATTCATGATACAGTCTACGGCATTCTATCATAATGAAAAATTCAGGTAAGTCAGTAAAGGGAGCAACACGAGAACATTGTACATGTGTACATACGTGTGTGGTCGAATTGTATAAAGAGAAAATATTCAGTACATCCGTCCTTTACAGCACCAGGCGGGGTCTCAAAAGCTTCCTAATAAAATTTCCAAGGTTTTATATACGCAAAAACATTTATTCCTACCGTTTCACCATGGGTCCTGTAGCATTTATGCTTCCCTCCCTCCATCCGTCGCAAAGTGATTCTGCATTTTTCATGAAATTCTGTTTTGTGACAGTTCTCATGACAAAAAAGGGAAACATTCATGGGAGACTGAAAGTGAAATGAATCAACATTTCTCATCTGAAATTATTCAGTGAGTTTATGATTCTAAGAATTTACAAACAATTTGAAGAAAGGTTAAGGCTGAAACTTGGCAGAGGAACATCAGTGAGAAATCAGAGTCTTTAATGAAGCTGAATACTACAAATAAATGATGAATGGCATCTTCTCGACGCCAACAATGAGGCAGTGGCGCACGGTGCCTCCACTGGGAGATCTCCAATTGAGTTATGTAGTCCTGTAATCTCATAACAAGCAATAAGATTCCTGATATTGACTTTTGCCGGGACTCGAAAGAGATGTCACGGAGATTGCTGCTCTCCGACGACTGAGCGGAGAAAACTCGACGGGTTTTGGATTACGACGCTTCATTGCAGTTGGCGATACTGATAATATGATGCTTACCAATTTTATTGTAATAAATTTTAATTGCTCCTGAATGTATAAATTCCGGTGGAATCCACGAGATTCGTTAGAATTGCAAGTGCACTCATTCTAATTGGACTTGGTGTATATTCAAAGTTATAGAAGATTCTCTGATTTCCGGGAGATGAACAGATTGTCTCAAGTAACGTTCATTCGAGCGATGGTAATGGGCGGGCTGGACGGCGAATGACACGAACTCGAACAAGTCATGACTGCCGAAATGGTGGAAGTGGGGCGGAAGTTCTCAGGAGCCAACGTAGATAGAAGTGTAAGGGATTGTTTTTGGAAAGTCTGGCAGTCGAGACGAAAATCAACATGCTTTTCTCATGACGAAACTAACTTAACACCCAGTTAGAGTGTAATTGGCCAAATTTTTTGCATTCAAGACCCTACCCTGAATTGAAATAGATTGTTCTTCAATTTGTCATTCACTCTTTATCTTCGTATTCTGCGGATAAGAATGCAACTAAGAATAAAACCCAATGTTCACATGGAAAGCGCATGGGAAAATTGTAAATTACATAAGTTACCAATTATGTTAAACGTTGTAAATTCAATGTAATTTTTAAAAATGTTAAAATTGTTGTAGCTTAAACTTTATAAATTGTTTCGTGACCTCCAACAAATAATTGGAATTATTATTACTTGAATTGATTATTTACTAAATTAGATTGTAATGTTTAATTTTCAATTATTTGATTCTTCGGATTTTTTCATCTGAGATTAAACAGTCAATTCTGGACGTTTTTTTTATAAAATCTCACTACCCTTTTGGATCATTTTTAATTATTTTTGCCCAACTGCTATTGCCGACGTAGTTTCATCGTTTCCGTTGGAACAACCTTACCCCATAAAACTATATTACCACATCAAAAATGTTATCTCAAGACCTGTTATCCCACAACAATACTTGTTTATCAAGAACACAATTACCGCCATAAATTACCTAAATAAACTAAGCACGAGACACATTTCGTGGATTTTGGCAGTGACATTCAGCCACTGCGACAAGCAGTCGAGTAATTAATCAGTGCATTTGCCTCACGTGAAATTGTTAAAGTGCACCTAGAACCAAGTACTACCCACGGGAGGAATTGCTTTGGCACACGACACTGGCGTACATTCTCTTTCGTTGCACCAAACTACGTTGTACGCGTCGCGATGCTTTAAGTACAGCAATATGTTCGTCTAACCAATGGTTAGAAGAGTCGTGTAAAGATAGTGCACGGAAGGCAATGCTGCCTGTAATGGATGTTCACCGAGTTGATATGATACAGCGAAATGGCGGAAATACTGTATGTGAGAGAAAAAAGGAAAGGAAAATAAATTAAAGTCTTTCCCCACATACTGAACAAACTATTGTGGCCTCATTTCACCGTGAAAATGGAGTCAAACTACATTCGTTTCTCAGTTGTATTGCTTTTAACATAACGTCTGACATTATGTTGGTTATTACTACTGGAAAAAAATACAGCACGGCACGAGAATTCTCCTAGTTGGAATTTCATGACGCAAAAACTTCGCGACGCAAGTTGACATGCGAGATTGGATATACATAGACACTTTGCACATGGAAAAACCTAAACAGGAATTGTTAATAGCTTAAAATTATCGACAGTTACGTAAAAACCAAATGCCTTTTACATTTTACTAGCCGTATTTTATACTGAAAAAATCATAAATTGTTATTTTCTTTTGATTAATACGAAACCTTGAAGTTTATGTAGCGAATACATTACAATCAGCATAGGAACTTATTTTACGAGGTATCGATGTGTTATTTACGACAAAACACATCGATTTTCATACCTCCGACGACTCGGTTTTTTATTTAAAAAACTCATTGTCAATTACGGAAAGATAAAGTGTTACTTTCATTTAAACTGACAATGTAATAAATTCGAAGTCAATTCAAATCATTCGCTTAATGAATCTCGGATAATGTTTGGTAATTCAGGATAATTCGATTGTTCATATTAGATTCCATATAAAATGCTATTGAAATAAAATAAAACAGCGAAATTTATTTGAAAATGGTATTTTGATGATGCATCAATTTTTATTCAACAGAAAACTCACTATAAAAATAAAAAATGTCCACTCACACGAATTTCAACAAGGCGACCCTCAAAATTTGCTCCTCTACTACTCTACTTTATAACATCTGCCATGACTTCGTAATTAACCCAATCCACTTACATACCTAGTCCAATTCAAAGATGACACAGCGCTCATCAACCATGGAAAATCTTGGGATGTAGCCTCTAAAAACCTCCAAGTCCTTGCAGACCTTACTCAAACGTGGTTTGACAAATGGCGACTAAGCCTCAACTCCTCCAAGTCACAATATTGTCAGTTCTATCTAATCCCCCAGAAATCCAACTCAGTCGGTACACACCACAACACCCAAATAGATCCACTCCCAACCGCCAGATATCTTGGCATTGAAATTGTTATCAACTTCAACTTAAGAGCTCACGCGAACATCTTCACAAAAATGCACATCTAAAGGTTCCACCTTCAAAGATCTCGACACTACTCATATCGTTAAAATTTATAAGGCCATATACCGACCTATTCTGAACTACACCCATCCCCTTCTTCTATTTGCTAGACCTGGAAAACCGATCATAGATATCGCTGAAAGGACAACCTTCCGCCATTTGACAAAAATTCGCTATCCTGAAAATCAACTCTACAACCCTTCGCACTCCCTCCTAAACGAACTCACCGAAATCGAACAAGTCTTAGACAGATTCAACCAATTAATTTCCAACTATGCTTTGAAGAATCTTGGCTATCTTCTAGACCTTTGTCACAAATGCAATCCCAACGTGAATTTACGCTTCAAATATGGCTCCCATATACTTTTCGAGCATTCACAAGCCATCAACATTCAAGAATATGGTAATGGTGGTTGGGAAGGAATACAGCAACAATAGTATATTTGTTACCTAGGGAGGAAAAGTAGACAAGTCATCCTCACGTGCAAAATGACGACCCGAGTCGCAGGGGAGGGTTGCAAGCACGTGAGGAATGCTTGACTGATTCTCCTCCCGAAGGTTGAATACGATTTTTCTGTCAAAATTAATGAGCGTCTCTCACCGAGCGGAGCGAGGTTAGAATGCTCACTTTCGGCCCACTTTAGGTAGAAAATATATTATCTGCATATCAACAATTGTATAATCTCCATATAGCGCACCCTGTAAAGTACTTTGGAAAATTAAACCGAAAACCCTCTATATTTCTGTAAACCTTAGGCTGGAGCCCATCCGACGTTAGCCATTTGTAAGGAGAGTGCCTTTTCGTGTATTTT
This sequence comes from Psyttalia concolor, assembly GCA_030522845.1. Taxonomy (NCBI): domain Eukaryota; kingdom Metazoa; phylum Arthropoda; class Insecta; order Hymenoptera; family Braconidae; genus Psyttalia; species Psyttalia concolor. The sequence goes on along the minus strand of JAPYZM010007680.1, from coordinate 6,001 downwards.
TCTTACAATAAAGCACGTTAAAACTAAAACTACTATTTCATCGACTTTCGGTTAGCACCTACTTTTCGTTAAAGTTTCTACAGGTTCCTTGTCCAATATTCCTGAAGGAGGTCATGCAGAACTATCGAAATCTTTGGAAGAATCGATTGTTTTTTTTGTCGCGTTTAATATCGATTTCTGTCAGGACCAGAGAAACAATAATTATGAAGGATATAGATGAAGAATACCTGATTACTATCTCGACCAAATAACACGCGTAACCTTCATTTTGAATTTCTGTCATATTGAAATGAAAAATAACAATCATGGTTTCAACTGATTGATTAAAGTGGGAAGGGACATATATTGAAAGAAGTATGAGTAATCAAGCGAAAAATTCATGTGGACAAATTATCATTGTCCTTGCGAACACTAGCTCGGAAAAGAAGTTACATGGATTTATCATTTTCGATTGACTTGTATATAGATATGACAATGATCAAGCCGCGCAATATCGTATCAGAGGACGCGCGTAGCACAACTTCTGATGTTGCTTGTAAGAATTATAAGATGATGATGAAAACTGTAATATTTGGAATATTCTCTTTTTTTTTTATATTTAGAAAAGAAAAATTATAATGATATAATAAAAATACAGGTCACATGAATAATTTCACAAAAGAAAATGTAAATCCGTTTTATAACTAGTCCTTGAGAATATATATATATATTTGATTTTGACATAAATCGTTAATTATTATGTTTTCCTTTCGCAATAACAAAATTGAATATAGAGACAAATTGACTTAGAAGCGATCGATTGCAAAATATACCAAATTAGTTACATATAAGAAATAAAATTATAAAGTATGCCTTTTGTCCGTCATAAAAATATTAGATTCTCTGGTAAATACATAAGGTCAAAATTAATCGTGTCCACATGATTATCATGACGATTAGTCAAGTAATTAATGTAAAAAGATATATATATATATATAAGTATAGATATGCGTAATAACGCAAGAGTTATAATAATTTCGCAAGTAAAAATTAGGCTACTTATCTAGGTACCGCTCGGTGAGGAAAGAGGGTGAGTCCTCTTTCCCACAGGTGTCGAAGCCTTGTTATCCCCTCTCTTATGCTTTTCCGTCGATTAGTGGGGGAGAAATGAAGTGGGGGTAATTATTTGGTGTAATACTTAGATTGCGACTATCGCCTTTAAAGCTTGATATTCATCACAAAACGAATTCAATGAGAAAACTGTAATAATTTAAGAAGTACTGGGAGAGTGCGTGCAGCTCGCCTCATTATGCTAGTACTTGTATAAAAGACATATACATCGGTGCTATCGATATCTCGAAAGTCTGTCAAGTTATTCCTTATTGGTTCACTGCCACCTTAGGCCGTTAATTTGAAATTTTCAATTTTAATTGCCACAATTGCAGCGTGTGGTAGCGTCGGTTCAGTCTCATTATATCAAATGTTAAATAAAAAACTGCTTCATACAGATACAAATAATGAGACAATAAAGAAAAGTAAAATCCTCATAAAATCTCATTGTCGACTCATTGTCGATTGGTTTATTTGAATTTCAAAAACTAATTGCAATAACCACTGATTGATCGCTTCAAATAGGCAACTTGAAATGTCTCTCTCAACTGGTATTTGATAGCATCGAATTATTGAAAATCGTATTTGTATTTTGATTTTCATGAAATAGTACGCAGCGATTGCGCCATTGGACGACGCGGGTCTATTTGACAATAAAATGGTATGGAATGGCACGAGAAATCAATTCCAATGCGCACGATTCCAGTAAATTGAATGTGACTGTGAATTTCCAATCGTTAAATCAGAGGAAATCAATTGATCGTGACGATAAAATTTATTATGATTGGAAATCATTCGCGAGAAACTGATAATAAACAAGAAGGGATGTATTTGTTTCAGTGGAACAATAAAATTTCATCACTATTGGGGGAAATTGACAATCTCAGGTAGATAAGGCTGTAGAGTCCTCGATACAATGTGTCAGATAATAGTGATGATGGGCGATTGAATCGCTGGGAGATTCGGAGATTACTGGAGGTTGGAGCTTCAGGCGTGCACTATGATTTTGCTAGGTGATTGGCCGCGTGACCCACAGTAGCAGGATGTGAGGAGTGAATTATCTTGGTTGAATTTATTAGGTGCATAGAGAGAACCCAGTGACGATATTTGTAATGCGCCGGTGCATCTGATAACTCGCCCGTTGACTGGCTTAAGATGAACTATCGAGCGATTGTTTGGACATACCTATTTTTAGTTCCATTCCAGCGATGCCATTTTCTCCGAATTTATTTCAGAGTAAAGACCAAAATTACTACAGCTGCGCAGTTGATGAAATATCACGCTTAGGGATAATACTTTTTTTTCAAGAAGTATGGCTTTATCCTTATAAAAAAATTAAAGTCTCAAAAATTGACAAAAAAGTAAAATCTTGCTCTCAGAAACGTATACTCTCAACGTATACTTGTCTAAAAAATGGGGAGCAATTGGAGCCCGAGAAGAAAACGACTTCTCAAACCAAGTGTAGGGGTTCTTGCATTAGAATTTTTCAATCTAAGATTGTAACATTTTTCAATGAATTCTTTTTATAAGTAAATTGTCTCTGTCTTTGCAATCAGTCCAAAATTTCTTGGAGAAAGTTTTTTTTTCTCTCAGCGTAAGATGATATTTTCTTATCAATTTTCGAGCTATAAGTTTCTTAATACAAATAAAGTCGCTCTGCTAAAAAAAAATCTTCTCGGTACTGCTTTTCATAATGTCTCATCTATACATTGGTATTATATACTTTCCAAACATAAAAACTTGAAAATGCCTCCCAAAAAAAATTATTCCTCAGCTGTTGCGATAGGGTTTTTTAACTCGTGAAGTTTGACAGTTCTTGCCTACGACTCAGGCATCAACGCAACAGGAGTAAACACCCCCATCACAACAGGCCGGAAAACTACTATTTTTCAGTACAGGATTAATATTTGAGACAGAATTCTTGTGATGACAAACAATGAATTCTTTAAGATGAAGATTATAAAAATTTAACAAAATAATAATAGTCAAACGCATTTCATTTAAAGCGGCCGAGGTCGCGGGTTGAGGAATTAAATTTGCATGAGAAAGAATAAATTAATAATGTCATGTGAATGAATTGTGGTGAGAAATCGGTAAATAATGTACAATGCATGATTACACTAATTTAATAATAATGGAGATGGACGAGAGAGCAGACAAATCATTTAGGTGATAGAATTTTTAGAATGTTCTGATTTAATTTACTGTACGATAATCGAATCGGCTCGAATTAAATCTAGATGAATTAACACCAGCTACGACAGTGTCTTATCATTTGATGATAATACACGATGATAATGATGAGGGCGATGATTATTACCATGTCTTTCAATGTCTTTGATATCTTCCTTTTTTTTTTCGTTTTTCCCCTTTGGGGAATCGGTATTGGGCTTTCCCCGAAATTGAGAAAGTGAAAATTGCAAGGAAAAAATATCAGATAGCTTGCTTGCTGAGCTGAGATTATTTCTCATCGATATAGGGTATTTGCAAATTTCAAAAATGATTCTTTGAACCGCTTTTACTGTTTTTCTGAAATTCATAAAATTACCAAAATAGGGGTTGAAAAATAATTTTAGAAACGTACAGCTCGGCTTTCGAATGAGCTCAACTCCAGAGCGCTAGGATGGACCGTTTTGGAGATATCGCCAAGAATGGGTTCCGCCAGCCGGAATTCAATTTAATTTTAATCGCTAAACTTTAATCGCTTAAAATCGAAAATCCAAAACATCACTAAAAAGTAAATCTGAGAGGCTGTATCGACCGGAAATTTCCTCACTTCTCCAAAATATGTTCGATTTTGGAACTACGCCTAATAGTTTTCAAAATTTCAACAGTTTTGTACTAAACATTTCTAACAAGGGCTCTAAAAATCGCTAAGGGGTTGAAAATATATTGGAAGGGATGCCAAAAGGACGTAAAAATGAAAGTAGAAACCCCTAATACCCCCTTGCCTTCAAAAACGCTCAAAAACGAGAGTAACGTGTTGAAAAATAGAAAAAAAAAACTAAAAAAAAGACCCAAAAGCCGCCAGAAACACCCAAAAAAGGATACCCAGGGCTCATTTTCTATTAAAAAAAACCCAAGATTTGGGCATCCCCGGCCGGCCGGCTGGCCCGTCAATCGGCTTTCTGGCCCGGCAGGCTGAAATGCCGGAAAATCAAAGCGTCCCCCCTTTCCATTCTTCCGGTTTTTACCAAAATTAGCACTCATTTGACGATATCTCAAAAACTATTGATCCTAGCGCCCTGGGGTTGCGTTCATCCGAAAGCTGAGTTCACTTCCCATCGATATAGGGTATTGCCACGGGGTGTTTCCATCGCGTGGTTCAGCTTACACAAGTAAAGACGCCATAGCACTCGTCTTGAAATATTTTAATTTAGTCATTTAATATTCAGCATATTGTTTTTATGAGAAAATCTCGCAAATTAAAGTGAAATTATCAAATGAACTGTAATAGTTCATAATAATGCAGAAAGAAATACCTGGATCCTTGGCAACAACAATCTAATTAAATTCAACATCTTCCGTCCAATTTTCATAAAGAACTCATTGCTATTCACTACGTAATGACACAGGAGGGTTGCGCGACAGAGATTATAGTCGATTAATACTTTACCTATCGATGCAGGAGAAACGCTATCACGTGAATTAGGGATTGGTCGATGCGAGTCTATGCAAATTCTAGATATCGATTCCCTAAGCCGAAGCGTAGCCGGTCGTTATGTAAACACTAAATCGACCATGCGTTCCCGACCGTTGAGGGCACATTAGCGCTATATACTGTGGAAGCAGTATCTGGGGGATGGAGAGGAGTGTACCGAGAGTCGTTCCAATGATGCACATGTGAAACCCTCCAAAATTGGTGGGCACAAATGGGCAAAGACCCCTCACTCAATTTTATCCCAACAAAATAGAGACCTCCAGCGATGGTAGAGTGAAAAATTCTCTCGTAAATGGCCACTTGTTTGAAATAACAAAGTGAAGAATTCATGCTGAACTATAATGAGGTGAAACCCTGCAACCAACCCTCCATGTTGTATTTTTGGCAACGGCAAACTCACGCTTAATGATCTCCAAATGCAGAATAATCCAATTTTATCGACCAGGTAAATTACTTAATTCTGAATAAATTGATGTGATGGTATACTGATGTTATTTGCATGACAAAATTCACCGATAATTCAATGGTCAAAGCTGTTGCCTGTTTTCCACGTCAGTACCGTTTTTAATCAAAATTATGTATTAACGATTTCCAATAAATATTTGCCGAAATCATTCTTTTCATTTGTTTTTAATTAATGGTGTTGGTCCAATTATTCCGGTTAACTTGGTTTATGCGCCAACATGTATTAGAGGACATAGATCAGTAGATAAAAAATACGTTGGTGAAATAAATAAACTAAAAATAAAATAAAAATAAAATAAAATAAAATAAAATAAATGAAATAGACACAAGGTCTTACAGGAGACGATTTTTTTGTGCCTGCAGATCTCCAACAGAAAAACTTAGGATATGTGGAATACAGTACAGTTGAATCGAAACCTCCGTGACTGTCGTGACATTAGACCATTCCTCAAGTGACCCTTATGTGGTTGGACTATCTCCCAGATGACGCTCGTGACCTTTCATCAGCTGCAAATAATCCGCGTGAAATTGGACTCATGACATGTGCCCATTGTTCAAGCATTCATTTAATCCAATTAAAAATGGGCCCACTCAATTTTTTGTCCTTTTCGAAATGGATTCATTTCAAATGCTTCCCGCTGCAAAAGCGTATCACTCTAAGCACTCCTACGTCAAAATTAGACCCACATCAATAGTATATTTCTCACCTAGGGAGGTAAAATAAAGGAGGCTTGCTCACGTGCAGAATTACCGCCCGAGCCGAAGGCGAGGGTGGTAAGCACGTGA
>JAPYZM010007667.1:0-12540 GCA_030522845.1 Psyttalia concolor | reverse complement strand
TGATTGAAATAAAACACATAATTATCTTCTGCGGTAATATACTTTCTGATTCTGCAGTATGATTTAGAGGATGCAGAACTTTCTAAGCTAAACCCCGTTTGTATGAAAAACCGCGACAAGTACGTTGTCACTACGCTTTTTTTGAACATTTTTCTTTTATTTTCCACCAAATATCGCGCGTTTTCGGCATAAACATTGTCTTCAGAGTGGTAGCTTCATAAGGCCGTGTATTTATACAAGCTTGGCGTTCTTTTCATTTTCAGCATTTTTTAAAACCAGTCAAGTTAACGAAATTATGCAAAACACAATGCATTGAAACGTGGACTTGGCCATTTTTTTCAAAAATTTTATTTGATTTTTATGGGATACGTATAGACCTATTGAGACCTGACGGAACGGAATTTTTCATTGAAAATTACCGCATTACTTAGAAATTATCTGGTTTTCTGGTCCTTCTAGGAAAAATTACGCAACTTCGCAGTGATTTTTATTAAGTAGTAAACAAACTTTACTCGGCGATAGTGGGAATTTCACCTAACGGCAAAAACACAAAATAATTGCGAAACAATTTGGCAATTTCAACAAACCTTTCCTCTTCGTGAAATTTAAGTAGTCGTCAGATAAAATGGAAGCGCCGAATATTTATGATTTACAAAGCATCTACAAATAACGATTCAAAGCGCATTCAAAAGATGCCAACGCAAATGTATTACATATACAGATTCGAGTATGTAATGAAAAATTAATACCGCATTAATTTTAGAACTATCAAAAGAGAAAAATTCAATGACATGATCAAATTTAGTTGCTTTCCATCGCCGGAATAAGTATTAAAAGTTTGCCCATTATTTCAACGGAAAATTGTTCGTATTTTCATTTTTAAAAAAACATTATTTTTTAAACAAGGTGTAGAGTTTAAGCGAAAATCATCGTTTAAAGCTTTATTTTCTAATTCGCCGACAAAACAGCAACAAGGGTGGAACAAACTGATATTATTGTCGTTTTTTTGTTTTGGAGTATTCCGATTACATTGAATCAATCGACGAATTTTCGGGTAAAAAGTTGACTGGGAACAGGAAATGCTTGTAATTTAAATGTAGGGAATCTTTTACTAGAGGAAACACTTTTTGGACATACAATTACTTAGACCAAAAGCATAAAAAATTATTGAATCCATTCTTTCACGACATTTCGTGGTATGACTCGTATCAAAACGTAGCAGATTAAAAATATTCAGTTTCAATGCTTGGACATCAGTTATATCTAAGCGAAACAATTTTTATCCTCGGTTGAAATACCGCTAACTTTCTTGCAGCGCAGTGACCTGATTTCGTTGCGCGCAAGAGTAAGAGTGTTTCAGCTGGGTGAGGGATATTACAACGTATAAGTTTGTGAGTGGTCCTGTCAGTGTTGGTGAACGAGTTGAACGAAAGGAAAAAGGAGTTGGATAGTACGGGCGTAATGTATCAAAGAACAAGGAGAGGGGGGCACCTAAACGGAGAGCGACGTAATACTCGTCGTGGTAATAGTGACCGCTTTCGATATTATAGCAGCACTAATGTTATTCATTTATGATCTAATAACAGAAAAAGATAGACACGAGTAATGAGTATTCACTGAGGTGATAATACTTCTGTTCTTCATTTTTCGAGCCTATGCAAACTTATTGTGGTTTGTTACATTCGAAATAACTTCCATTATAGATTGATTTCATCTATTGAATTTGAATATTTACTCCGTATTCATTATTATAGAAAAAAAGTACACAAGGAGAAATTATCGTTTTCGGTTTACGACATGTCGTGACTTCCAATTTCGCGCCGAGTCTCTGTTTTATTAACAATTTAGGGTCAACGCTTTAAAAGGATATTCCCTTTTTTCAGAATGGAAACTATACAATCAATGATTTTTACAATTTCCTGATTTGGCTTCGACATGATGGTGAATGTCATGAAAGATGAAAATATTATATAATAAATAAACGTAATATTTCAATAAAATATAACATAATATGCTAGCCCGAACTCAGGTGCATTTCGGAACATTTTTTAAAAATGGTACCGAGACAAGTAAACTAGCTCAATTGATTTATTAGTTTTTGAGCTATTGCAATTTTACAAAAATGCATTGACCTCAATATTACAGAAACCTGATGATAGGATTGCATTTCTTTTGTATCACAATATTACTTTGGATAATATCTAAAAGAAATAATGAACAAAACATGCACAGAAATGCGGACATTTTAAGAAATTGATCTTCGAAAAAGGAGTTTTGATCACAACTTATGAAATGAAACAATGATTCCCAAGCTCTTATTAATCCCTCTATCCATAAAAACAGACCCTCAAGTTCGACAAAATGATCATTCCGCAACAATCTTTTTATTTTGATTTTTAGAACAGTGTATGTGAATATGTGTGTGTGTGTCTGTGTTTGTGTGTTTGTGTGTGTGTGTGTCTGTGTTTGTGTGTTTGTGTGTGTGTGTGTGTGTGTGTGTTAGCGTGTGTGTACGTACCCACTTTTTTCGCAGACCTTCCCGAGCAAATGCGAGCAAATGCGTGCAATCGAAGTAAATATGTTCACAATCGACTGGACGTCACGTTAATTTTTTGAAAAGTTTTTAAATTATAAGATTGTTCCCGTATTAAATATCGAACGAAAATCCCGAGAAAAATTATAGCAATGGAAAAATTTAAGGTACGCATAGATAATTGTTAGGAGAGTATTCACGCTCCATTGTATCTTTCCCCAGTCAATTATCTGAACATTGTATTTGATTTTGTTTTGTGCTGGAGTGAACTGTACCTTGCGATAAATATCCCAATGAGCATCAATGGATATTTACCAAAAAAAGATGAAACCATTGAAGAGCCCCTGAGAGCGTCAATATTTTTTTATTTAGTAGCAATTTTAATCATCAGCAAATTGAAAATTTCATGTTCGCCTGCGACTGTGGCCAACTGTCATTCAGTGGTAAAGAGGAAAATGGAGGGCGGAGTAATTTGACAAACAAACAAAATTTGATTTTGCACATGACCACAAAAATAGTAACCGACCCTTGTCCTATTCTCAACAAAGTCAGAAAAACATTTTTCTAAATGATTAATTATAATTGACGGCGTAATAATGCATCGTATTTTTCAAGTAATCACCTGTCACCTGTTTTGCATTTCTATAAAAGCACCATAAAGTAACTGCTGATTACCTAAAAATTTCGGGGCAATGCTAGGCTGCAAACTACCAGTATTTACTTGTGAAAAGGGTTACACAATCATCTTACCAATAATACAAAACTTTAGCGCAGGTGTACATATTTTTGTATCCAATATCGTATAGTCATCCGCGCTTGTTGCTTCCCAGTGAAAGCATTGTAATCGTTTAAATTTCAATTTTTATTTCTGTACCCAATACATGATCCAAAAAATGGAAACTACATTTTCCAAACCGTATCCGTACGTATTTATGTATATAACAAACCTTTTCATGTATTACTTGTAATGAATTCACGAAAGTGAACCATATGTTTATTTCAACCAAAGATATTACTAGCTCCTACTCCTCGACTTCAATTACAATTTAATCTCATTGACATTTATTTGCAATGTTTCAAAAATTTATTTCTAACACAATAACTAAGAAAACTTTTAACATCCTTACATGCTCACTCAATAAATTCGCTTGGATATTCTACTGAGCAAGTTTAAAGATAATGGGGTTCACCATAAGGTACACTTATTTTCATTTCTATAAAAGTGGGCAAAAATTCGTATCTTTTAAATACTTGAATATTTCAATATTGCTATATATTTTAATACTGCAGTTCAAACCGATTCTATTCAAGCATATGTTTATTTTAATATGATAATGAGATTTTTAATACGTGGCGACCATAATTATACAACTGTCAGGCAATTCAATTTTAAAAATCATTTGCTAGATAGAATATAATTTTGTCATAAATTTAACTGATATTCAAATATTTGATTGTCTCCGCGATGTCGGAAAAGTAGTATATCAGACCTGCTGTCATTAAATTTTTAGATCGTTTCATTTTTTTCAGCAATTTATGAAGTTTCAAAAATTATCACTCGAAAGTGGAAGGTGAAGGGGTTGGGGGCTCTCGTAACATTTATATTATCTCCTTGTGAAATTAAATTAATTTATTACAACAACGTGAAATCATTGAATTTAAACATTAGGATTTCAATATTTGTTTCCTCAAATTTGAATATAATCAAAAAGCTCTCAAATAAATGCAATTAAATTCAATCCATTCCAATTTTAAAGCCATCATGACAACATCATTTTTTTTTCAATCTGCAATTATTCGAAAACTTATTTTTTTTTCTTTGAAAGTTTACAGTAAATTGAAGACATCATTATCGACGTTTTCCCCGAAGGTCAGTTACTAGTTTCCCGATGGGATGTTTTTGCTTTCACCTCAAAAATAAAAATCGCTAAAATTATGCAATGTCGACGTTTCATGGCCAAAAGATTCTCCTCTGATCGTTTTTAGAAACATGTCTGTGTGCATGTGTGCTTATGTTTTTTTTCTTTTATTATAGAAGTTTGAGGGAAATCTTCAAAAGATTCTTGTTAACTGATGTTAAAAACCAAATCTGAGATTTTTACTCAGTAAAACCATTGTTTCTCTCCTTACCTCTAATCTTTCACGACCTGTTATCTCTCGCGGCTCCACCGTTAGGTATTAGTTCGCGAGGAGGTTCTCAGCTCATTGCTCTTCCACCGTTTGCATCTCATGTACGTCTTCCGAATCTGAAAAGATGTTATATGAGATTAGAAAGTTCCAGAAAGATCTCTCACCTATACCTATATATGACACCTTCCAGGTTCATTTCTGATTTCTGAGTTCTTTTACGACCTCTGCCGCAAAGTGCCTCGTTGCGTCCCAGGTTGCTTGCGATGATATCATTGCGTTCACCAAGTTTTTTGATAGGATGTTCCTTCAGAGTGTGGATTCCCACTGGCGTCGAATTTTGCTGAAGCGTGTGCATGCAAAGAACGTATGTTCTACATCATCATCCACACCTGTGCAAGTAGCGCACTCTAGAGAATCTTTATGCTCAAATAGATGAAGATAAGCCCGCAAACACTCATGTCCCGACAGCATTTAACAAATACGTTAATGAACTTCACCATGCTTTCGACTTACCCACACTTCCACTTTAGGGATCAAGCGATGAGTCCACCTCTCTTTCATAGAATTGTCCTAGCTGAGCTGCCAAAGTTCTAGGCTCATTCGTCTCTTGTCAGTCGACAGCGCTTCGAACCTCTGCATTTCTGATCGCCTTCGCCGGTATCAGGATTTTCGCTCTTCAGCCAGTACTTCTATCGGTAACATTCCAGCGATGACACATATCACATCCTCTCAGACCGATCGATATGCACTAGCAAACTTGAGTGCACTTAGTCGATAGACTGGCGCGACGTTACGTCGTGCTTCCTGCAATTAAAGTACGTTTCCTCAAATTGGAATAGCATAGGTGAGCACTGAAGTTATCACTGACGCCCACAAAGCTCCTCTTCTCTGCTTAGGTCCTCCGATGTTCGGCACGAGACGTGATAGGGCGGATCTGACGCCCGATGCCCTGGTCCCGACGTGCTCCGCTTGCCGCTTGAAGTTCAGTCGTGCATCAATCATTAGTCATTAGGTATCGAATGAATGTCTGGGAGGCGATCCTACACGACCCGACTTTTAGCATGATCGTCTCGATCCTAACCCTGCTGGTGATCAATACGGCTTCTGCCTTCTGTTCCACTAGATTCAGTTAGACAGAATCCATCCAGCCGCGGATTGTCTCGAACGTTGTACTGAACATACGTTTCGTGCCTCCAGGTGCTTCCTAACGATGATCACGGCCACATCGTCTGCAAACACTACAAGCTTCGTCCGTCAGGGCAATTTCAGTTTCAGCAAACCAGCATACATGATATTCGACAGTAGAGGAACTAGCACTGAACCTTGGGGTCCACATCCGGTTACTTTATATTTTTTGAGGTCATCCTCAGTGTCATACTTAAGGACCCTCTTGGTGAAATAGCTGTAAACCCTTCTTCGCAAGTAGCTTGGTACATTGAGCGTCCTAAGAGCCTCCATGATACAGTCGCACCTGGCTGCGTTGGAGGTATTCTTGATGTCTAATGTCACTACTAAGCAGTACTCTTTGGTGCCATTAAGCGATCTTGCCCCTGAAACCGCTTTCCTTGCGGTACCCATCACAAGGTTTATAGTCCAGTCATTTTAGGTTTTCTATAGGAAGTAGGGCTTCAGGGGATGAAAATTATACCAATCGATAGATTGGAGTTCCATTATGAACACCATTATGAACATATTCAAACGTATATGTTCACTTTTATCCGGAAAATTTATAATTAATTAAAAACAATCCCAGTTTTACCACAACCAGGCTTTGACTTTAGATTTTTTTTATCTGCAACATGCAATCGAGGAGAAAAAAATTGTACTTTATAGTTAGGAGCATTTTCTATCGCACGAAGTCGGGATATTATGCCAAAAAATGTGTGGTTAATTAATAATAAATTTAAGAACACGTTTTGGCGTAACTTACGCCAAAGCATCAGCTGATCGTTCCGGTCCGTCCGAAACGGAATTGGCCTGAGTCACGTGATGCGCACCATGCGCAACGGCCTCAAACTCCCGCGGCGGTCTTTTGTCATTTGGTCGTTTGATAATTTACCTAATAATTATTTTTACGATTTTTTTTCCCGAAAAATCGAGTTGCGGGAAATTTTGAAGTCTAATGACCAGAAATTAATGATTGAAATATTTTGTTTCTGCTAAACAATTCAGAAGTCTACATTAAAAGAAACATTTTCTTATATGTTTATTTTTCCAGTTTTTACATTTAATAATCTATTAATTAAAATGCAAAGAGTAATCTACGTAAGAAAAGAATGCTTTTAGTCTTACATTGAATCAAAAATATTATCACACCTATAATGTACTATAAGGAAGACCTTCAGCAAAAATTGAGTATTAATATTATCGCGATTAATCATTTCGACGTGATCAGTTGCACCAGTCCTACGAATATGAATTTGGTCCAGAATCAGAATTGGTGGCTTAGGAAATCTGTAACAAAAAGAACATATTAGTCACTCATTGAGGTTCATGAAATTGTATTGTATTGCTGTTTAATTATATTTTCATCAGACCTCGTTGGAAAAAGGACTTTTCAGTCAGTCGACGCGAGGCGGAGTACTTTTTCGGCACATTGAGATGAAAAATATTGTTCGTAAATCGTGAAAAAAATGATTTATGACTAGTGGGATTATATCACTCTCCTTTGACTCCTGATATAAACCTCCAACTCGCCAGAATCCATTTTTTCCACTTGTTACGAAATATACTATTAGTGATATTTACCATTCATCATCGATATTTTCAATATTTCGTTTTTTACTCTCGCTTGGTTCACTTTCGTTGTCGGAGTCGAGCTCATAGATAGGGAATGGCATAAATTCATCATCATTGTCGTTGTTATTGGCAGAAAGATCACTACCGAGGTTCTGGCTGAGCACAGCATCAAACTTGCAGAGTAGATCATTGGAATTTTCCTCTGTGTCTGGATGTGATGGTGGGAGATCCATAAATGGTAAACAATGAACGTGGGCAACTGCATATTCCGAGGTATGGGTTATCACTTCCATGTAGCCTCTCCAACTGGGAACATTTGGGATTTCCAAGCACTTAGTCTAAATGTGAAGAGCATAAGCAACTGATAATGTATCACGCTTACCAAGCTGCAGTTGGGACACATCAACAACCTTGAATGACTTCAATCCAGCTTTTGTACTGTCTAATCGATCGCAGCATACAATTGGAATATTGAATTTAGAAGAGAGCTCCGAAACCTTGGGAATTTGGTTGACTTTTCTTATCGCACCTTGGGTACCGATGGCAGTTTTTGGTGTCCTGGACAGGTCTTAGATGCCACGTTAACGAGCGTGACGTATAGGACCACGTGACAGGAGGAATTCGCATCGGCCCGAGCAACAGGGCATTCACTCTCACTTCGGTCGGACCCACCAACGCCTGATCACGTACATTGTCCACTCTAGTTTTATCACCGCGTCGGCTCGCATTAACTCAGTGAACAATTATTATTAAATTTCTAGCCTATAGCTCATTCGTCTTCCGAAACGGCTCAAGTGTTTTTTCTTCTGATCATTCTATTTTCTTGTGACATTTATTCAAATACAGTGACGTATTCTTTGTGAAAACCCACGTGCAGTGACTCAATCATTTTCGGCACCCATCATCCACGCATCCTCACCCATAGAACCCCCATCCTCGCTCATTCCACCAAACCAGGCTACTCATTCAACAATTTATGGTCCTTCGAGCCGGATCGGTTGTGAACTTTTCGGGTTTTGTGGTTTTTTGTGGATTCTCGGGACTGTGAGCGTGGGTTCAGTGGTGCTCAACGCAGCGTGCGACGCTCAGGAATTCCAATCAGGGGCAGTAGTACTCAAAGCAGCGCTTCTCATCGGGCAGCGTGTCCCCTCAAGGTCTTCGCTCAACGCTGTAGTGACACTCAACGGACCGGATTATTCTTCAAGGTCTCAACTCTCTCTTTCTTTTCTTCCTGTTTTTTTTCTTCTCACCTCAACCCTGGTTACCATGGCTCGTCATACGATGGCTAACTACGAAGCAACCATGGAACTCAACCGGTCTAGATCTGCATTCCTGGCGAGGATTCACCAGGAAGTGCTCACTGAGGAGGCTGCTCAATTCTCCATCACCACGCTTCAGTCGAAACTGGAGATGTTGGAGCGTTATTGGGAGAAGTTTGAGACCATGCACGAGAAGCTGGTCGGATCTAGCGCAAAAATGGAGAAAGCACTAGAGCTACCCTACTTCAAGGACCAGATATTCGATACGACCATCACTTCATATCATGAGGCTAAGGGGATCATCACACAACTGAGTGACCGGAAGGGGGTCTCCTCTTCGACTCGTCGCACTACAGCTCAAGGGATCGCTCAGTCTTCGGCCGCCAAGAGGTATCTTCCTGAAATCTCACTCCCGAAATTCTCAGGGAGGTATTCCGAGTGGAGCTCCTTCCGGGACCTATTCTCATCACTCGTCGGCTCGAATCTGGACATTTCTAACGTAGAGAAGATGCATTATTTTCGTACCAGCCTCACCGGAGAACCGGAACAAATCATCTCCAACCTCACCATCTCAGACGAATCCTTCGCTACAGCCTGGGACCTTTTATTGTCGCGCTACGAGAATAAACGGCGACTCATTCCAGCGCATTTGGAGCAACTCATGAATGCCCCGGCGATGACAGGATACTCAGCGAAGGAGTTGAACGTGTTGCTCACCAGGGTCACAGAAGGGCTTACAGCATTGCAAGCTCTCGGCGCCCCTACTGATCAGTGGGACTACGTCGTGGTCCACGTTACAATCCACAGACTCACTCCAAACTCCGAGAGGCCTGGGAATTAAAGGTCGGCTCATCTCAAGAGTATTCCACATTTCCGGAACTGAAAGCGTTTTTGACAGCTCGGGCCAGGGCTATGGAGAGCATCGAGATTCACTCCCCCCCAAATCTGCAACTTCCGTCGGCTCATCAAGGGCGTCACAGGGCTCATCAAAGGCGACCTCAACGGCTCGGGTCCATCAGACCACAGCTCAACCCAGCCAACCTCCAAGAACCGCCCCGAACAGCACATCATCAGGGAAGGTTTGCTACCGCTGCTCGATGTGCCATGACAATCACTACCTTGCTTCTTGCCCGACCTTCAAGCAGGTCGGAGTAGCAGCTCGCAGAGAGTTAGTGGAGAAGCACTTCCTCTGCTACAATTGTCTGGGACGCCACCCAATCCGGGATTGTCGCTCAACAATCATGTGCCACTATTGCAATGGCCTTCACCACTCCACGCTCCACATGCCTTCTACAGGGGCCACTCTGCCAGTCTGCTCAGCCAAAACCGGCAGCAGTGGTCAAAACTCAGCACAATAGTGTACCGGTCACAATGTACACTCATCAAGACGGCGTCGTCAAATCAACAACAGTCGAGCCTGCAAGATCATCGCCCTGGAGTGCTCCTGGCCACCTGTATTGCCTTACTTGTGCGTCCAGCAAGCCCCGATCACAAGGTCCGACTACTCATCGATCCAGGGTCTAAGATCTCTATCATCTCGGACAAACTCGTACGTCAGCTCCGGTTGCCTAGGCTGAGGACATCAACCAAGATCTCAGGGATCGGAGATTCGACATCGGAGGGCGCATTAGGCAAGGTACGACTCACAATAAAGTCCACTTTATCTCTGTTTCAGGTCACACTCAATGCCTATGCGCTCAATCAGGTCACGACACCACTACCTACGTTCTCATCAGGAGCTCTTACATGGGGTCACCTGCAGGGTCTTCAACTGGCAGACCCTAATTTTTTCACGCCAGCTCCAATCGACATCCTGCTTGGAGCTGATGTCTATGGGCAATTGATCTGTCCAGAGGTTATCACCAATGGGAAGGACTCTCCGTCGGCTCAGCGCACTCACTTTGGCTGGATTGTCTTTGGTCCGACGGAGGGTCCCAGCTCGGTTGAAGCGGTATCAGCGCACGTAGTAGTGTCAAATGAAGAACTCAATGACCTACTCACACAGTTCTGGGTCCAGGAAGAGATACGAGACCACAAGGAGGTTCTGCTCAACGAGGAAGATGCTCAGTGTGAAGAACACTTCACCAGGACTCACGCTCGAGATCCCTCAGGCCGCTACTTGGCAAGGCTGCCACTCAAATCTCCAGCATCAGCACTTGGAGATTCTAGATCATTTGCTCGTGCCTGTCTTCAACGATTGCTCAGGAAATTATCAGGGGACGAGGCTTATCAACAGCTCTACAGAGATTTCAAATCACCAGCGCCAGTTCAAGGGGGCGGGTGCGGCCACCGAGATGACCTTAGCACATGAAGCTTGGGCTTCAGGAGGGTTGAGGGTCTCAGATGGTCTGCATTCTCCTCGAGTTGACGCCTCACCGGAATACTATTTCCCTCATCACAGCATTCTCAAGGCAGCCAGCGAGGGAATCAAGCTCAGAGTGGTGTTTAACGGCTCAAATCACTCTAGATCAGGAAGATCGCTCAATGACATCATGCACACTGGGCCAAAGCTCCAGCGGGACGTCTCGGATGTATTGCTCTTCACGTCAAATTAGGGTACATCAGGATGATTGGCCACTCCAACAAATCCTCTGGACTGACTCACAGGGAGATCTCACTACATTTCAACTCACCACAGTCACGTCAACTCACCACAGTCACAGTCACAGGGGGATTCCCGCTTGCCAAATGGCACTCAAATAGCTCGGCCTTGCTCACAGCACTCCAGCCGGACACCATCTCAAAAGGACAGCGACCCATCGAGGAGTCACTTATCAAGACCTTGGGAGTTTCTTGGCATCCAGGGACGGACACTTTCAATTTCTCAATCGCTCAGCCTGAAACCAATTTATTCACGAAGAGGGCAATCCTGTCAGAAACAGCTCAACTCTTTGATCCACTCGGCTTTCTAGCGCCAGTGGTCATAAGGGCGAAAATCTTTCTCCAATCGCTATGGATCGAGAAACTGGGATGGGATGACCCAGTTTCTCTGACAACTGCTCATCGCTGGCGTCAGTTCAGGGAGGAACTCACGCATTTGTTAGAGATCACCGTACCCAGGTGGCTGGGATTGCTCAAGCACTCCATCATCGAAGTTCACGGTTTTTCAAACGCATCACAAGTAGCGATGTCAGCTGAAGTCTACCTCAAGATTTGACACAGGGAAGGATCGCAACTCACCTTGGTCTGTTTCAAAACTAAGGTTGCTCCACTGAAACGACTGACAATCCCACGATTGGAGCTCACCGCAGCTCTACTTCTCTCCAAGTTCGTCAAGTACATCCAGGAGCAACTCAACATCACGAACGCTCCTACGTATCTCTGGACAGACTCATCAGTGACGCTCACCTGGATCAGCTCTCACCCATCAAGGTGGAAGAAATACGTGAAGAACCGGGTAACCCGCATCCAGGAACTCACTCAGCAGGCTCACTGGAGATTGGCGCCCGGCAAGGAGAACCCGGCAGATTGCGCATCTCGAGGGTTGTCAGCACATCAGCTGGTAACCCTTCAGCTCTGGTGGACTCATGGCCAACTCATGCTTTGGAAAAGGACATCAAGACAGACCGCGAAAAAAGGCTAGGGGTTCTGCTGCACATCGGTACTCGACCCATCGTTCTCTGGGATCTCATCGACAGATTTTCATCCTTTAACCGACTGCTCAGGGTTACCGCAATCTATCGACGGTTTATCGCACGGATCAGGAGGACGCCCAGATCGTCATTATACTATCCGCTCACCCTTGACGATATTGAAGGGGCCCGAATCTTCTGGATCAAAGTCACTCAAGCAGCCCACTTCAAGGACGAGCTCAGAATAATATCTCGGGGTGAGAGAATTCCCAAGTCTCACCCTCTCATCAAGCTCACGCCCTTCATT
>JAPYZM010007654.1:0-21818 GCA_030522845.1 Psyttalia concolor | reverse complement strand
GTTGGTATTTATCACACAAACGAGCGCCTGGCCGTCCACGACCTTCGTCAGACATTCACCCATGAAAATACCTTCCGCTAGCTGCTTCTTCCGGACAATGTAAGTCATAACACAATACAATTTACACTATTTTTTCTTATTTCCAAGTATCTCGGATCTCTTCTGTATCATTTCTCTTTCGAAAATAAACTATTAATTTTCTATAAAATAAAAAGGGAATATATTGTATTTTTTCTGATTCATTCTGGTTTGACTCCTACGTACGATTATCCATGGTACCCATCAGTGTTTTGTCCCACACAATGGCTTCCTACCTGGAGAATGACTCATCGGAACCATCTTGTCGGCTACTACCTGTTTTTATTATTCACGGTCCAGTCGACTGAAGTGCGATCCCTTCAGTTGACCGGACCGTGAATAATAAAACCGGACCTTATGTATACCATTTGATGTTACACGTGAGTATAACTCGAAATTTACAGTGCTGTTTTCAGGCGTGTAAAGACGCTATTATGCACGATCTCAAAACTGTGGCATAATATGTCACAACTGTTAAATAATTTACAGTAACACCCAGAAAACTTCTTTACAGTTTTTAGCAAATCCTTTCGGTCTACTAATTATAATTCTAAGTAGGCGCGTTTAACCGCACAAGTATTTATTTCTTAAGCAACGCTTTGGTAGTACAGAAGGTAAGTATTAAATTATAAAGAGCTCAAAAGAATGAGTCAGAAAAGCTGTGGCGTTCGAACGATAATAATAATAATCTTATGGCGGCTCGACACCAAGCGCTAGTGCTCTCGTCTTGGAGCGAGCAGCTGTTTCCGAGGTTGGCGCTTGGGTGTTTTAGTCGTGGCAGAGGTCGGTCTTACCGACCGCCGGGTCGCCACGAGTTGATTTATCAGCGCGCTATCTAACAGCACGCAGTCGGCATTCATACTGTCAACTCATAACCACAAGCTCAATCAGCTATCACTGTTGCATTACACCAATACGCATTATAATTTTCTAGAGAGAGAGAGAGAGAGAGAGAGAGCCTCTTACGTGAAGTCACGTGACTGTTTTGACAACGTAGTTTCAATGTTCTCATGGGAGTCTTCAATTCAATACCCGCTTCCGCCAGTTGAGTTTCCGGAAAGCTCTCCTCGACTTGAGGAAAGCAATGGGTGGAAACAATTTGTGTGTTTCCAGTTACGTATAGACGGATGAATAATTTGATGATTGACCAGAATATATCTCTTTAAATTGTAAGGAGATTTTTCCTGTTACGAGGTGCCGCCTCTACAGAACATGTAGAAACAGTCTCGGAAATAATGAGAGTAACATCGAGACACGGCTGAATAAACCGGAGCTAAATAAAACAGACCAACGCATACTATGACAGACTGAAGGCATAGCAGTTGGGTGGAACTGTGACCTCGGATGGTCTCGCGGAGGTTAGTAGAGTTTCGTTAATTTAGAATTCAATCAGCATGTGCTAGGAAAATTGGGTTCGGCATATAGGCCATCCACCTGCGCCATTCTATGGGCTACGTCGAAGTGTACTAGGGGCCAACGTAGCCAGGTGAAAGGACTGGCCTCTCTGGGATCCCGTCGTTTTGATTGGTGGTCATGAGGTAACAGATGACTGATGGCCGCCGGGCTAGCCAGACTAAGAGGCAAGGCCCTCCGATGATAGTCGACAGGCACGGGGGTCGACTTGGGATGTTATTTTTAAAGGGTGTTATTGACCACTGGAGACCCGAAGTTAATTTTGAACGGTTTGAATCTCAACTGGGTGGAATTTGCAGAATGTCAACTTAGAGTGATTGAGTGATGGGGTATCGAAGACCCGGGTTCCGGTGTTACTCGTAGAATTTTAGGTGTGAAACTGAGAGTGATTCAGCAGCGGTACATTGACGACCGAGACATCGAAGACCGGGGGTTCCGGTGTTACTCGTACAACTTTGATGTTAAACTGAGAGTGAGCTGGTGGATTCACCCCTTTTTATACTAATGAGCCCAAAAATGTTCTCTATGCTGTGGTTCCCCCTCTTCAACACATCAGAATTTTTGCGAAGGAGGTCGTTTTTGGTACATGCTGAACATAGGCAAGCGCTTTTGTCAGGGTCATTGCGCGCTCCACGATTATAGTATAGTATAGAAATCCATATGTCTCCTACGCGGCTTTTAACCATACTCGAATTTTATTGCCAAGCGTGGGCTGAGCGCCTCGTGTGCTTTTAGTAGTCCAGCAGAACGAGGTCGCCCTATCTTTCTAAGCTGGGGTCGCAAGATTTTCCTGGAATCCACGCGCGCTTTCGGTATCCATTTTTGGTCATGAAGGAGTGGAAGTTGGAGCATTCGATCATTTCCCCGTGATCTCGAGCTCTCGTGCACGTGCGTCCTTGGGTTCATCTGGACTCGGGAAGTGATAAACCATCACTTCTACTGTCAATGCGGTGGTCTAGTAATTTTTGGGGATTATGATGCCCTTTTTTATGGTAACAAACCAAGTTGGTCTGCACTTAGGTATTATTTGGTCGTTAAATTTGAGTGAAGAGCAAAAGTATGTGATCTCCACTTAAGGTAATTCGTTCCAGATGTCTCCTTCTCCTCACCGCTTGGCTAGTTCTATCCGGGGGTCCGGGGGGATAGCCGCACCTATTTCCATATGCCCACATGCTAGCATTTAAAAATGGAGTACCCTTTTTCACGCAATCCGTGGGTAATATAACTTGGTTTGTCGGGTTGGCTTTTAATAATCAAATCCTAACTTAACTGCGGTGTCCGCAACAGCTTGACGCAAGCGTTCAGGGGAGTCTCTCCGGAGGCTATTGTGGCAGTTGGCCTGTATAAGGCTATGGACGGGGGCGTTGGCCTACCGTTGCGCGGTGTCTAACCGGTGTTGGCAAGCATAGGGGGATACCCTGCATCCCCCGACAAGCATTAAAACAGTTCCTTCCACTCTCGAAGTGACGACTTTTGGTAGATCGGCGTTACCCCCGTTCATATAGAACGATCTGGAGGACGCATGGATCCGTGAGACGGGAGTGAAGATGCTTCTGGAAGCCCTAACACGTGCCACCATTTCTAGTAACTGGAAATGGTGATTCGCGATGACCGAAGCCGGAACTGGTTGTCAAAAATGTGGCAGATCGAGCAGTGGTTAGCGTGTCGGGTCGGCCACTCTCGTCGCGTCGGCATTCTGATGTCCCAGGCTCTGAGAAGTCCCGGCTGATTCGCAGGTAACTCTGCGGCCCTCCAGGGTAGAACTACTTAGGGAAAAACAACAGAATCGGCTGGAATAAGCTCCTCTGAACAACAACAAATTTACGGTCGTGAGGATCTGCTGTCAAAGCATTGGACTGCGGCCTGGAAAAGACCGATGATGTGGTAGCCCTACTCCCGGTGGACCTCACTCACTCTGCCATACCACGCTAAGCTGCCTGGGCAACCGATTGTCCAGCCACCATAAGTGCCCTGAGTGACAAGTTTTCCTCAGGGATCAGTTTTTGGTGAATCTCCCGTAAAGGTTCGGCTGGTGCCCAACATTTCGTGTGTTCGAGGCATTGCATACTAAAAATATTTTTTGTATTTTCCTGGCTGCAACACGTCGCGAAAATATTCATCTCGAATAGCGCCCAACGTGGGGCCACGCCATTGGAGTAGAAGTTCTCCTAAGATACGGTGAGTGAAAATTATCGGCACAGATAATACGAGAGGGCCAAGCGATTGGTCTTTCGGAGAAATTATCTGCGAAAGATGTGAAGGGCAAATCTAGTCTCTCGAAAAAGCCCGAATTTCGCTATTTTTTCGAAAATAACTGAATTCGTTCAGAAAAGACATCGCGTCGGAGTCTCTCCAGGACTCAATAATCTGTTCCTCCCCCACCCGGGAAAGGCAGCCTTGGGCGAAGGAATAGTTTCCCTCCATGAAAATCGCCGAAGATAATTCTCCATTGCGGGGAGAGGTTTCCCCGTCTGCCGAGGTGCCGTTTTTACTCTTCACCCAGGAGAGAACGACTTCGGAGAACAATTCTTCGCTTCTCAGGCGAGACAATTAAAAAGTCGGATCGAGGCACCGGTTAAAATTCTGCAAAACAAATTTTTCGTCCTGCAAAAATAGTGAAAACCCGGGAAAAATAAATAAATTCTAAAAAGAATTTATTGCGCCGTGTAATGCAGGGAATTACCGACCTCAAGCTCGATTCCGGTCGTTGGAGAAGGAATCTTCCTTACCGTCGGCGGAAGCCGGTAGGTGGAGGCGGAACTCAGTTGTAACCTAGGAGGTAGCGCCACCACAGTGATTGAATTGAAAAAAAATCAAAAGTACCCTTTACAGCTGGAAATTGAGCATTTTTCAAATGACAAATCAATAGAACTCTCGCAAAAGGAGAAAAGAGAGGGAAAAGCGTTGCAGAAACGCCACTACCTCGAGAAAATACTCGAAAACGGCTGAAAAGACGCAAAATCGAGGGAGCAGCACCGGGAAAACCCCGAAAATTTTTGTTTAGACCAGAAATAGACTACTCAGAGAGTGCTGACAGGTAATTTCTGGAACAGTTAATTCCCCCAGAGGGCTCCAGCGCGTCCCGCTAACTCAAGAAAACGGCATAGGCGTGCCCAAAGGATTTGCAAGGGTAGGGAAGAGCCCCTGCTCTTGAAGAGTAGGCATAGAAGGAGCTGCAGACAGCCCAGATGGTTTTTTCGATCGCGAGCTTCCAGTCAAAACACACTGAACGGCCGCGCATTGACCTCCGGTAGCTCAGAGTACGGAATGGCACTGAAGAAGGACTCGCTGAATAAGCAAAAGGACGGAGAATCGGAGGAGAAATCCTTTGAGACTCTGAGAGGAACCGAACCAGTCGGTTCGACGAGAGTTCCGGAGACAGGAACAAGACGGAAAGTAATTCCGGGGAATACTGCGAGGAGCAGTGAAGAGGAGTCAGAACTCGATGACGCCCTGGGCAAAGACAGGAAAATGAATCCTCGCCCACCCACCCCACAGTGGACTTCGCAGCCTCGAGTGGGCTATGGGATGCGGACGGTGAAAGATATCTTTCACCGAAAGAATTAAAAAAACTGCTGGATAATTCTGCCTCCCAGCGAGCGACGATTAGAGCCTATACAGAGGAAGTGGAAAGGCTAGAGAATATCATTCAAAAGGATAGTGAGGTCACTCCTCGCTGAGAACCTAGGCGGCCGATAGGCAGCAAAAACGCTAGCAGGATTGCTAGCGCGACAGCGACGCCAACAGGTGTGAAACATCTGACGTCATGATCACCGAACTAACACCTTTCAGCTTGAAAGGCCTTTTCACAAGGACGAGCTCGCCGTAGACAAAGGTACAGAAGCTAACGTATATGTACCACAATACATTACCAAAATATAAAGTTGACTTCAACTTTAGTACCAACTTGAGAAACATACGCTATGAGACAAGAGACTTTGTACGCGAGTGGAAAGAGATAGCAACCTCCGAAACAACCGGAAGATTCGCTGTGCCCAAGCGTTGCCTACCGAGGACCCAGGGGCCCAAGGACGCTTCAAAAAGCGATGTTACACCTGGTGTTCCCGGGATTTGAGGATTTCCTAGAAATTCCGGCAGGGACAAGCGAAGAAAGTGTTTAAAGAAATTCAAATATAATTAGAATTTAGAGAGAAAAAAATTCCGATAACCCAGCCGGGATTCGAACCCGGGTCTCCCAGTTTCGCCCCGGGTACTCTTCCAACGGGGACACGGAAACTTCTCTCTCTCCAAATTCTACTTTCAACACCGCCTACCCTCCTTTTAGGCATTAAATAAATTCAAATAGAATTAGAATTTAGAGAAAAAAATCCCGATAACCCAGCTGGGATTCGAACCCGCGTCTCCCAGTTTTGCGCCGGGCACTCTTCCAACTAAGCTACCGGGGACGCGGAAACTTCTCTCTCTCCGAATTCCACTTTCAACACCGCCTACCCTCCTTTCAGGCATTAAATGAATTCAAATAGGATTAGAATTTAGAGAGAAAAAAATCCCGATAACCCAGCCGGGATGTTTTCTTCGAGGAGTTGCAAACGCGCTACAAGGCCGTGTTTGTCTTCTGAAAGGACTGGAGGTGCTGGCTATACCACACCGGCTGGAAAAACCCACCTACCCGGCATCACGTTCTTCAACTGCGACCAGAAGGGTAATTTTTGGCGCATTTGCATTTTGGTGGTGAACAGTCAAGGACTACAAGTGGATTCCGAGAAAACCTCGGCGGTGATGGATTTCCTAGAACCGAAAAATCTAAAACATATTCGATGTTTCCTGGAAACGGGTTTCTGGTATAGACGATTTATACTCGGGTTCGCAACCATCCCCCCAACCACTGACGCGCCTGGCAAAAGCGAATCAGCCTTGTGAATCGACCTTCGAATTGTTGACAAAACATTTAACGTCGGCTCCAACGCTTCCATGCCTAGATTTATGACTCCCCTTCGTCCTGCAAACGGACGCAAGTCGTGTCGAACTTAGTGCCGCACTTATCCCAAATACAAGCCCGGAGACAAAATAGACGGTGACTGAGCAGGAATAATTAGACGTCATAGGGTCGATTATGAAGTTCCGTTCTTACTTGGAAGGTTCACAGTGATAACAGACCACAGCGCTTTAAGGTGGCTTCGTAATATGAAGAATCCAGCCGGAAGGCTAGGGGGGTGGAATCTTCGGTTACTTGAGTATGATTACAAAATCATACACCGGAAAGGGGCCCTTCATCAAGTTCCAGACGCACTGTCCCGCGCGCCTGAAGGAGCAACGACGCTATTTACGGTAGCTATGCATACGGAGGATGAATGGTATCTCCGACGCTGCCGAGAAAACGAACGAGTTCCCGAAAAGTTTCCCACGTGGACAATTTCGGAAGGATTGTTTTACCACCGGAAACCGATTACATTCGCCTCCGTGAACAATGGAGCTTTTGACAGGTGAAAATTAGTTCTCCTCCGAGAGATGAGACGTGCAGCCATCCGAGTATGCCACGACTCCCGCAGGCTGGACACCAAAGCGTCGACAAGGCCTGCCAGCGCTTGACCAATCAATATGATAGGCCAGCGATGTTCGAAGGCGTAATGACTTATGTCAGTCCATGTCACGAGTGCCAGCGGTGCAAAGTGCAACAGCAATTCAAAAATTAATTAAAAAATATTTCCATGTTTTTTTCATATGGAATTTTGGTATAGTCGTTGGGCCCATTGTGTGAATTTCAAATATTCACTTATTATTTCAGGTTCCTGGTGGAGGTACGGAAGCTAACGTTAAATTGGCGACATTTTTTCACAAAATTTTGTTGTGATTTTCTAATCCTATTTTACTCATTTTTGGGCTTTATATTCTATTTATTTTAGTAAATTTCGGATTGATTCTGTTATGCTTGTTTTATGTATATATCATATTGCAATGGGCTGTATTTACAGGAATTAAGGGAAAGATTGCTAGCGCTTACGGAGAAGCTACAACCACACAATTTCTGGCAGTCCCTCCCTGTAATTTCGAGGGTTGCATTGTATATAAGGAATACCACCCCACGCAGACGGCCAACATAATGGCACAGAACTCACGCTTTGGGATGTGAGAAAAATGAGATGAAACTCACGAAAATGCAAATTTATCATGGTTGCTATACAGTGATTTTTTTATTACGTAAATGACAAAAGTGTAAATAGCATCCGAATGATCAACCCGAATTTATATGATGTATCTAACGATGGTTTTGACGGTCATCGCGTGGTTAACTCGAAAACAATTAATTCATTTTTTTTGAGGGGTTCGTCTGTGTTGAGAGCTGTATATTATACGCAACAGCTCTGCCTGTAACATCAAATTGGCAAATACGCTATCGTGTATCTTGATACCTCAACATTTCAGTTCATAACCGCTGAATTGGTTGAGGTGGTTACGTTGTGTGGCCACCATTATTTGTGGGTTTACATTAAACATATAGTGTATCAAAATCGGCCAATCATTCCAGACGATATGAAGAGACGAAGTCAGGAAGCGATTGTCGGCATAACTCGACTTGTTTCCCAACATGTCGATACAACAAGTGTACAGAACTTCCAATGTCGAATCGCGTTGTGTCTAACAGTTAATGGTGGAAATATGGAACATCTACTTTGAAATTTTGTAGACCTCAGTGGGCCCTCTTGAAAGTAGCTGCATCTTACTTTTTCTTTTTTTTTGCGCAAAGGATTAGCAGTGTAGGTAATACTACAAAAAAATCACAAAAAAATTTTTTGAAAAAATCTCGCCAACTTGACGATGGCTTCCGTATCTCTCTCATGAACGTGAGAGTATAAATAGATATTTGAAATCCACCCAATAAGCGCCGTAACTTTACCAAAATCCCCTGTGAAAAAAGCATGGAAATATGTTGAAAAATGTCAAGTTCAGAGTAGGACGGTAATGCAGCACTTGTTTTCTTCATTTTTGGTTCCTATGGAAGAATCGATTATTTTTAACAAAACCGGTCCGTTAGAAATCGATTCGGAAAAAGTCGACTTGGAGCGCTCAATTTGTACGAATGTCGGATCCTAACCCCAACGGACCAAATAATTATTAACCGAAGGTCCAAGTATAATCGACAAACAATCGATTTACAGTCGACATATCACCCCAATCATTTGCTCAATCGACTTGCCCATCAAGAACATTCATTGATCAAGGACATTCGTTACTCAGTTATTCGTTGGATGCATCGATTAATTATGTAGTCATTGATGCGGTTACGGACATTTCATCGCTCTCAAGCACTTCATTTCACGTCAACTCACTAAGGCGAAAATCGTGTTCAAACGTGTTCGGAAGGTGGAGGCGAGAACGCTTGGACTGCGCTGATTGATACGAACAAATTTTACGTCGCTCTTTTTTATTCAGTTTTTTTTTTATCAAACGGAAATCGTTTAAATATCCGTAATCAATCACTATCAGTAATAATTGATGACGTGTTGTTTCATTTTTATGGACCATTTGCGATGAAGGAATTAAATTCATGTCGATTGATTAAGAATATAATTCTCTATCGATTGAAATGGGTTTCATCTCTCTGTCTATATTAGGGGGGGGGGGGGGGGGAAGGAGGGGGGGGGGGGGGGGGGGGGGGGGGTAATGAATTTCTAAATCGGGCTCAATATACCGCGCCCACTTAATGTGAGAGCTCTGGAGCCTCACTTATCGATTTGCTTTCCTCTAATCCACGCTGTACTCCATCGTAGTTCAGGCGACACCGGCGACACAGGCGACATCAAATTCTACCTCTCCATAAACGCCAACAATCCCCCGTATAATCTCTCTTGTTAAGGCGTGGTTGGAGGGATTTTTGCCCGAAATGTCCCTATAAAATTTACCAGAAAATTGAAAAAAAAAAAGGCATTTTACGCCATCACAGATAATATCCGTATCAATGCAGTAAAAAATCTGATGTTTATTTTAAAAAGTAGTTCATTTATTCCGATATCCGGATAATTAGGTCTAAAGGGAGACAAATTCCTGTTTATCTTTTCAATTTTATTTAGAAAAGTCCACCAACAAACATCACTACCTCTTCGTAGCCAAATTGCGGTCGCATGGCAGCCTGTAAATATAAATTAAATAAAAAATTGTCAAATAAAAAAGCACTCATTCTAATTCTTATAATCACGAAACACTTCCGAAATTCAATTATCCTTTTACAAAATTTATCTTTCGATTTTTCGCAAATTATTTCAAAGAAGTCAGATGACACTAACTCTCGCAATCTGGTACTTTGTGACTGAGATGATCAGCTGACGCCATATTATCTCCTTCAGTTCCCGGGCCATATGTTAGATGGCACCACTAATACCTCGGACTCATGAAATACACAACTAAGGATCGCCGAAAGAGGCATCTCAGGAGTGTATTGCAATCGGGGCCCAGGGGTATCAAGAGCGAGAAAGAAAGAAAGAGAGAGAGCCACACAATCATAATCACTTCCTCTTTATGAGTAGGGTAGTTATATAAAATAAACTAATGACAATTCTGGAAATGATACACTCCGCCTCCTTGATGGCCGCTCTTCGCCCGAATTTAGTCATGCTGGCTAATGAATGATCATACAGCTGAGCATCCCGACCACGACGAAACTCCGATCCGAGAGCGTCAACTGCGGTATCCGCCACCCTATACAGAAAGGCTTGAATCCCATGAAGTTCATGAGCATGCACGAAGTCCAGAAAGGGATCCATACCATTAATAAAATCACAGGCCAGGCCGAGGACCAAGCGCTCATGAAGAGACTCTAGGCTAAGTAGTCCACGGCCTCCTCTATCACACCAAAGTACAAATGTGGACACGAAGGTCGGGGATGCAGGCTCCTATGGATGTTCATAAGCTTACGAGTATCTCGGTCCAACTGCTTCAGTTCATCTCTCCTTCATTTGAGCACGCCAAAGGAGTACAGGAGAACTGGAAGAGCGAACGTATTTGGGGCGGTCACCTTGTTCTTTCCGAAGAGTTCGCACTTCCAAACCTTCTAAAGCCGCTGACAATACTCCTCACGAAGAGTCGTTTTGACTATACGACTCCTCGGCATCAAGATGCCCAACGACGCTTCCATCCACCAGGTGCATTTCTCCTACCCCATCCCCACTTCCTCCTCTTCAAATGGAAAACTTGTCCACGCCAAAACTCATTCCGACCGCTCGTGATTATACTGCCAGAACATCAAGCTGGAGCGTGACTTGCCGCTCTCCCAATGCGAATACCTTCAGGTCATTCATATAGAGAATATGGTTGACCTGATGCCGTCAAACGCTCGGTCACCCGACTTGATACCCACCAACCCCGCGTAAGGCGACAGATAGGGGCATCAGTGGGATCCAGAACAACCAACTCTTCGACTACGGAAACAAAAACATTCATGTGATTGCGTTTTCGGCGCCAGCCGAGTGCAATATACCTCAAAAAGAAGAGAATGAACCGTTCAAATACCAACCTCTCTACTGGGGGTGATCCCAGCTTGCAGGCACAACGCCGTAATATTGGCTAGCCAGATGCAGAAGGCTGGCATCCTTGGCTGTCTTCATAGAGCGCTATTGCAGACCGATTAGGACTTCAGTGCATCGCGTAGCTTGCTGGGTGGACTTCGAGATGATGTCGGAACCCTCGAGGATCATCCACCGATCTCATTCATGAGTAAAAAAAACAAAATATTCGTTCCCATCATCAGCCTTGAATTACCTGAACACTGTTTAATGTTTACATTTGGGCCCAGTGTGTTGATCAATAAATGGAAAAACTAATGTATCAGATCTCAAACTCTGTGAAAAGTCTAAACTTCCAACTTGGAAGTTGATTTTATGACATTTTTGGACTGAAACCGAAGAATCAGCATAAATACAGAGGTGTCTGAAAACATCTCGTTAAGAGGAACAATTTTCATAGCGGTGAAAAATAGGGTGGCCAGATGAAAATCTGCACTTTGTGCTTGCAGCTCGCAAAGCACAAAGTAAAGCTATTATCGGGTGTCCCCCTCGAAATTCTCCAACATTCATATGGAACCTTTTCTCATTCAGCCCTTTTTTCAGAAATTATTCAGGTGCACTGTTTTAACTGGGTCGCTCTGTATATACTTTTAGAATAATCCGGAAAAAACCACGCCAAGTACGTTTCTGCTGCCGCTCCTGATATCTTTTTTTTCGCTGTTCAGATTGAGGTTTTTTTCCTCCATTTGCCAATTTTTTGCAAATTATAAACCCATGTAAGGAAGGTTGACTTGACACATTGTTTGAAAAACGCTATTTTTTGTTTTCCAGTAGACCAACATTATTTATGAACAAAGGGCTTGGCGTACTTTTCGATTCACGTATTTTTTTTCCTGTGAATAAAATTGACAAAAGTTTTCCTGATTTTTTTCATAGGATTTCTCTCAATTTTTGCAAAGCACAACAATCATTTAGGAAATAATATGGTGAAGCGGAGCAATAGGTATAGATGAATAATTCTCTGACTTTGGTGATGGTTTATCGATTTCGGCGAGATACAAAATCATCAACTACAGTATGCTGATGAGTAACCACCTACCGTGGTGTAATGAGAATGCTGTTTTACCGCGCTCCCACAACGAAGCAGAGTGGGGTTAAGTTTCTGTTGAGTACAGATGATCCAAGGAGAACCTGCCTAAAGACGATGTTTTAAAATCAACGCGCCCGATATAAATAAAAGATCATAGCTCGTGTATTTCCCTCGATGAGTGTCCGATTGTTTCCAAATTTGTTCACCTATGCTAAGCCCCTTTGCGTGACACTTTTAGGTACGCTTTTACATGTAAATCTTCCAAGGATAGCTGTCTGAATCATGATGATTTAATCTCATTTAAGGGCCATAAAAGGAGCTAACACTGTTGCCCCCATTCAGCGCAAAGGACTGTTATTGACAATTCTATGAGATTCGATTGTGGCATTGATCGGTGAGAGAGGGGAAACGGGATAATAATAATTCGTATCAATTAATTCGAGTTGAATTTCCACTGTATTTTAACTAATTGTTACGACTAGATTATATACGTTTTGGACATAATTTTTGCGGTAAGTGTGGAATCTAATTTCAGATATTATGGGACCGATAATTTACGAACGAGTCTACTGATAATTAATATTGCATTGATAAATGTGTATTAATTTGTCCGGTTAAATTCCACTTATAATTTAGTCGGATGAGTTTCGATGATGTTGATCATGCGGTTTCCCGTATACTCATAAAAAAAATAATTTCGGGGTTAAATTGATTCATAAGTTTATATAAGTATGCGGAAGACGGCATACTGATATAACATGAGGATTTTTAAATTAGCAAACCCCTGTAATATTCACCTTCCAAATGTTTCGTATTGAATTCATTGTAACAGAAGCTATTCTCCTTGATTTGACCGCTATTTTTCTTTGATATAAAAAAATTCTAATGAAGATGGACTTCAAATTTTGCAACTCCGACGCAGTATCTCCGGTCACTAGTGCTATTTCCACTCTGTCGAAGCGAGCTGACTGCCAGACAGAGGAGATAAGTCACTAATGCTCAACTCGTAACGACTCAGCATCCGTTACAACGGGACGTATTTGAACCATTGAAACTATGTTAATTGGCGTCGGATGCTGGGTTGGCTCAATGAGCAGAGTTTGGCATGCCCAACTCTAGTCGACATATTACGAGCTTGTTCGAATCACCACACCTATATAGAGATTGACATCAAATGTTCCTGTCCACGTATAGTGAGGGAGAGTTTTTTTTCGTGGAATGACTAGAATTCATTGTCGAAGTAACCACAGTGAAAATTGATGTGCTCTATCCATTGATTACTCCTCATCAATTGACGGGAAGTCTAGGAATGATCCTTTCTTTCTCTTTACAGATGCTACCGTTACGGTGAAGACCGAATCAGGGTTATTGGAAACCGTCTGTGCGTCCTGCGGCCAAAAAATTATTGATCGATTCTTAATGAGAGTCGCCGACAGAAATTATCACGAAGATTGTTTGGCATGTGCAGCTTGTGCTCGCCCTTTGTCGCATTCTTGTTTCACAAAAGACTTGAAGCTTTATTGTCGAGCTGATTATGAACGAATATATGGGGTAAAGTGCGCTCGATGTATGGAGAAAATCAGCTGTTCGGATTTTGTACTGAGAGCTGCCGGATTGATATTTCATGTGGAGTGCTTTGCTTGCTGTATGTGTGGACAAACTTTGCCAAGAGGAGCTCATTATGTGCTGCGACAGGGTCAACCCATTTGTCGGCGAGATTATGAACATGAATACTTCCTGAGTAGCCCGCAAGGTGAGTGACATTAACATGTTCGGCCAAATATGATTGGGTTGAAGATTCCATACATTTGAAATAATAGCAGGCTAATCGGACTATTCGATAACGAAAAAATTGTTTTGTTTCTTTGAAAGACTCATCCCTTTTAGAAAAATCCGTGTCCGTAACGCTGGTTCTTCGTGGGATTTTGTTGTTACCTGTCGCCATCTCTCCTCCTAAAACGTGCATAGAGTATAGTCATTCGTAAGCTGAATAAATAAGCTTCAATTTGACACCTGACTCATCCCATTCTGTTGATTTCCCATTGACTTATAAGCATTTTAGGTAAAAACTGACTTTTTGCTATTTACCTGAAAAATTAGTTTTCGCGATGTTTTTTCATCCTTTCAGGTGGACTAACCCGGGATATCCCTACATCCTTTTATAGGATATTTTATAATCTTCAAAATAGTGTATGGTAGATCCAATTTCATACAACTTTCGCGGAGTTATTGTTGGTTATTCTCATTTTCGTCATTATGTCACACTACAAAATCGACATATTTTACTACACATCATGCGTTCAATCTTCACTAACGGGGATGTTTCATGCGTCATTTTGAAGGTTTCATCAAGATCTTCAATTTGATACCCCACATTAGGGATTCTATCCAGTATGTAATTAGTTATGAGCGATAATGTAGTGATTTTAACATGTCACGTTTTGCAAACTTCCATTTTTTATAATTTTATCGTGGATTTTTCGTCGTTCGGACTCAGTCTACCCGGATATTTTGTATTGAGGTGAGAGTATCAGGAATTGTCTTCAATTTGACAACTGATTCGTACAAATTGATCAATTTCTCTTTCACTTATGAGAATTTTAATCCAAAATTGGAATTTTAACGTTTCTTCGTAAAATGCATTCTAATAGTGTTTTGATACATTTATAAAGAATCAAAACAAATAAGCTATATTCCATTCCGAAGAATATTCCATTGGCTTCAAAATGATGTATAATACGACCGACTTTATCGCACTTTCGCGGAATTATTACAGTTTATTTCTGGTTTTTTTCATTATGTCACACTACAAAATCGACATATTTTACTAAATATCATGCGTTTAATCCTTACGAACGGTGATGTTTCATACTTCATTTTGAAGATCTCATCAAGATCTTCAAAAAGTAAGTAGGAAAATGAGGGTTTATGGCATGTTAACGAGGTATTGTTTTGATGACGATGATAGACGTATCAACAATGGAGTAACTAAAAATGTAGATGTAGTGTAGATGTAAAGTAGTGTAGACATTGTACTGCGAAGCATTTTGCTGGGGAGCGAATCAGTACTAAAGGAAAAGATTCATGCAATGACTGTTGTGGTCATGGTAATGTAGTAGCATCTGCATTCAATGATTTTTCGGAAGAAATTAAAGAATTATGTGATGGAAAAAATCCGAATTCAAACGATTTCTTTAAAAATATTAGAGGTTTTAATAATGCTTTATCATTCGCTTTATTCAATGTTAATTTGGTCAATTTCGAATGGAGGAGAATCGGTCCATTTTGTTTCATGATTCAGGGGTAAATTTACTACCAAATGAATACAGCACTATATAATGAAATACCTAGCTATGGATAATTATTTATGATCGATTCTGATTCCGCAAACCATTGTAGAATATCTGCGATGAAAGAGTTGAACCTTTCGATTTTGGAAATCCTCGATGGAGTCATTCCCGAAGAGCACACCTGAACAATTCACATGTAACGAATGGCAGACAATAACTTCCAATAAATCCAAATTCACAACTGGTGCTGGTATAATCTTGGGTAGATAACCTCGTTTCTATTCTCCTCTTACGTACACCACCGATGCCTTGGCTGTAGCCCGACTCAATAGCAAAGGGACACTGTATGCCGGTACCTCTCCATCTTCCCAACGTAGGCGATGATGATAACGTGATAACCAGTTATGTTGTCTTCTTATGGCACAACTTAATTCAGAAAAGCGGCAAGGCGGTCCAACCACAGAAGTCACTAATGTTCTTCTTCTTGCGACAGAGTCTGTAGTATTCCTCGAGGATCATTCTTGGTCTTAGAACAAAAAGTTTCCAAATATTGGAAAATGTTGTCTTTACAATATTTTTCAACTTTTTGAACTAATATAAAAACCGCAATTTTAAAGTCTGCACCCTGATTCTTGGCGATTATTGATCGCAAACACTCGGGTAATAATACCCGATAAATGGAAATTACGACGGAGTGGGAGGCGTATTGAGTCACAATTACCGGAAGTGCAATTGGCAGATAAATCCAGTGTCAAGTCGAAAGCAAATAGTGTGTATTCCGATGAAAAACCTTAGCATGTAATGCCATGTCCATGGTCGCTAAAGTGAATTCCTGGTCCTGAGAATAATGTGTGATAGGCTTCAGCATCACATAATGGGCTTCCGAAAGAAAGTTGCAGGCGTTTTTCAGGTACTTGTATCCCATCAACATGAAGACATGAAAAATTCATATTAAATGTCTGAAAGGTGAATGGGTTATTTTCCCTCCAACCGGTAAAATTTCGATTATCCACAAATTTAACAATGACCCGTTTCACCAGAGCTCCGAGGACAATTTTTACAACGGTTCGGAATTATGAAGGGGAGTGCCTTCCACATTTTCTAATGGACGGGAAGGATTTTTGGTAGGTGGGAATTCCATCTCAATATTTTTGTTCCACAAATAACTGAAGAAAAAATTCAGATATTTTCAGACCGGGAACCTTATCGAACAACCCTATCGATAGTATTTCTATGAATGCCACTACTAAGAATGAAACTTTTAACATCTACAGGTGTCAATGGTTATTTAGCAGGCGTTTTTGAAAGAGCTTTCGCATGTGCCAGTAACACCCCTGGGCTCAGTTTCACTCTTCGTACAAATAAAGTAGCCTTCATCATATGAATTGTATAATTGTCATCTGACGCATCCATAAGACAAAAGACATCTTTAGCACGATTGAGTGTCAATTTAATCTCCACACCATTGAATAGAAATTTTTCTTGGTTGAAGACATCGCAATGTAAAGGGCCCATCAATTCCAAAGCTGAACCCTGGCTCATATGATTTGCTCCAGAGTTGAGATGTTTATAGTTTCCTGACACTGGAACTTCCTCCATAGTTACTGGTTCATCGCCGTAAAATGAACTCAATGAAAGATGCGTGTGTCTGGCATCACTTCCGTAATTGAATAGACTTTCCAAATATGCACGATAAGCATACGTAGTATTCGGCGGTGATACAGGTTGTTGATTCAAAAGAACGATCTGACTGAAAATGAATGTAGTAAATTATCCACTAAGCCGACCGCTGAGCCATCAACAAAAGGGCCATCAGGTTTACCAACTTTGATTTTTACTTTCAACATGTTATGCCCAAGACCTATATATTCTTCGCCATGTCCGGGTATTTGAAACTGAATAGGTGAATCGTCTATTGAAGCCAACACAGGATTATAATAAGTCCAATGTGAGTCCCCAATGGCCATTTGAGTCGGTGGCATTTTTAATAAACCCAATTCAGACTTTGCGCATTCCCATGAATGACTATGTAGAAGCGACATTATGATAAAGTAAAAATATCATTCACGTTCCGTTTTTTCCGGTTTTGTCTTCGTCTGCCTTCGTCTTTTTCACAATTTTACTTTCCTGCTTCTTTTTCACAGCGTTAGTTGTCCGTATTTCAGCCTTTCTTCGTTTGGTACGC
The DNA here is from genome assembly GCA_030522845.1 of Psyttalia concolor. Lineage (NCBI taxonomy): Eukaryota > Metazoa > Arthropoda > Insecta > Hymenoptera > Braconidae > Psyttalia > Psyttalia concolor. The sequence goes on along the minus strand of JAPYZM010007654.1, from coordinate 4,304 downwards.
GCTCGACGACATCCAGCACTGCTCTGATTTGAGCGACGTCTGCGCTTAGTTTCATATTTTTCTGTCTTATTCATCATGTCTTCAATAGCATCCATGGCTTTTCCTTTGAGTGCTCTGACACGGTGAGACGATTTTCCAATGATTTTTTAAAATCAATGTTCCTTGTGAGTACATCTCCCAATACGTTGACTCCAGCAGACAGTATTGCGGACACTGGGTGTCTCGAAATGGTATACAAAAGGTGACCCCTTGTGATGACCAAACCCTGACTAATAAAAACAGGTAGTGCCCGACAAGATGGTTTTGGGAATTAATTCTCGAGATTGGGAACTGATTGAGTGGGACAAAACACTAAGGTGTACGATAGATAACCTTACGTAGGAGTCAAACCAGGATGCATGAGAAAGAATACCCTATATTCTTTTTTATTTTATAGAAAATTAACAGTTTATTTTCGATAGAGATATAATACAAAGAAGATTCGTGATAAAACTGAGGAATAAGTGTAATATTTGGAAGTGAGACAAAATAGTGTAAATTGTGTTGTGTTATGGCTTACAAGGTGAATGACTTGTAAGGTGAAGAAGGCTGCCGTCGGGAGTGCTGACTCGGGATGAGGCGAAAACTCGAGTACTGGCAGTACCGTTGATTAGGGCTGGATGGTGTTGGTAGTCTTGATGACGTTCGTGATATTGATATGTCGATGGTTTCTGGACCAGTTGGAATAATCAACCAATGCCATGAGCTAAAAAAAGCTGGTTGATTGGGAAACCCTTCGTAACTCGAGGCTCGGTAGAGTCGCTTATACTACGGGGGGCGTCTTTACTTGATTGGAGCAGATGGTCTGTGTCCCTGCCGCGATTGAATCTGGGGGCCCTGATGAGCTAGCCAAATAACAAAGTTCTGTGAATACCGCTCAGCGTTGACCCGGCTGGGTACTTAGGCTGATTAAGTTGGAGTCGAGTGACTGGTCGCCTTTCAGATGGATGATTGGTTGACACCGCAACCTCTAGACCGGCCTAAGTTGATGATTGAGGAGACTAGAAGACTGGGTCAGGAGACTACTAACCACGACTGGAGTTGACGCTTGTAGACTGTTTTCAGGAACTGAGCTTTCAGGTGGGTGGTTGGGCGAGTTTGCGATCTTTAGGCCGTGCTGAACTCGATGGCTCCTGAAGGCTGGCGACTAACTCGGAAATCGAAGACCACTAGATGATGACATTGGGGATTTGCCTGAGTCTAGGAACTGAGACTCGATGGGCATTGGCACTTGTAAGGGGCGACTTCGGGAAGCACTGGAGATAACACTGTTGACTGACGTCGAGAATTGAGAGTTGTAGGGCGTTGGCATTTGTAGGGCGACTTCGGGAACCACTCGAAATAACACTGTTCACTGAGGATCCAAACTGAGGACGAGAAGCCGAAATCATCATCATCCCTCTATATATGATTTGGCTCCCATAAGCTCCCATGCTTTGGTTCCTCTTCTCATTAATTTGGAACTAAGTCGCCTTATACACGGTGTTTATGGAAAAAATCTTCGTTGCTAGGTGGTCTCTATGGCTGATTTTAATCATTTCATGTAAGGTAAGTAGCTTTTCGGCACCTCAAAAGGGGGCGAGTGCGTCATCCTTATCCATGGTGTTTATCCGAAAAACCGCCTTTGCCAGGTGGTTTCTAAGGGGAACTAGGGCACATTTTATGACTTTTCTAGGAACTCACGTTTTCTTTCCGACACGACCACGTGAAATCATAAACATGACAGTTCTACTGTCAAGCCAATAGTTCTCGATCTTAAATTTCAGCGTAGTATCCAAGATAGATTCTGTTGTTTCAAGTGGGAAAACGTAGATGGGGAAGACAGCCCCACTTGTGCATGGGATACCTGTCTCTTCGCCTTCCTTTTTTGGTTTCATCCAATCCCACCCATGTAGATCATGAGTGGCATGTAGGGCATGTGGCTACATGTTCTTTGAGTAGCCGGATTTTAATAGAGATGGGGTGGCTTTTCTTTATAAGGCATATCGCCCCTATTTCCGTTGACTTTTTACTACACCTGTGTCCGAATCCCACGATTAGTCACGCCTACCAGCTGCGCATTGTCCTAATTCCAAAGATCAAGGTGTATCTTTTCCGTCTACAATGGGGGGGTTATCTCTCGATCTACGGTGGGGGTTTTGCTCCCTCACCTACGTGTAATACGAATATCTGGCGGACTCGTTGGAATTGAACGGGGTAGTGGAACGTGCAGTTCATAGTACTATCCTGAGTACGAGGCGGCGCCACGAGACGGCCCACCTCGAAGACGGTCGGTAACCGTCGACTGGTAAAACAGCCGATTACCGACTGGGAGTGGGGTGTCCGAACGTATAGTTCGGCAATGTCACCCCGACGATCTAGAGGCGCCACCAGACGGCATCGTCTCTAGGCGAAAGTCTTCCGGCGGCTTTGATTGATAGCCAATCAAAATTACCCGAAAGGCCCCGGTCATAGGCAAATATGATTGGAGGGCGTGGAAGGAACTATCAGTGGCGATTTTATGTAATTGAAATTAGCCCTGATGCCCCCTCTCCCAAGTGTCGCTCCTTGACACCTCGTAGCATCTCAAGAAGCGTCCTTTTCTCATTCAGACACCCCGGTGTACGGACGTGAGTAATATAATGTTCCCGAGCGGAATTGAATGCACGGGGCAAGTGCAAAACTTGCCATGAACGCCCGACAGCTGCAGAAGCTGATGGAAAAAGTTGTGGGGACCGCCGAAGGGGCGAAAACCAAAGGTAAGTGCTCTGAAAAAGAGCTAAAAGTGTCCCTGACGAGGGCTAAACCCGTCAGGGAAATGAGTGAATCGGAGTTGCTACAAAGCAACGATGATTTAAAGTCAATCAACCTGGATCTGTCCATTGCAGATCCCATGATGGTAATGGACGATGAGGCGGTGGGTCGCGCGTTAGCGGCCATCGAGGAATCTCCGGAGGAGTCCCCCATGGAGATTTCGGTGTCGCAGGAGGTGGAGATCTCCACGACAATAGAGTCAGCATTGGCGACGCCAGGTGTGACCGCTGAGACAGCGGACATGGAGGCCATCTTGGGGAAGTGTGCGGCGGATCCCACATTCATCCGCCGTGTTTTTTGGAGGAATTTTTTTTTACTTGTTTTTTTTTGGCCCGCCTTTTTTTTTAGGCAGTAGGCAGAAGCTGGAAAAGCCGCGAGGTTTTTCCAACTTCATCGCATGAAGATACGGTAGACGTCAAACGCGCTGAAAATGCGCAGTGACGAGCCCAGGGGCTTCGGCCCCAAAAGTACCGACAAGCACACGTGATGCAACCGAACGGGTTGCAAAAATCGCGAAGTACGGGTAGTAGGTGCCATCTTGCGCCTCCCCGAAAAGAAACGAACTGCTAAGACTCTTGACAGTTCGGCAGATGTCGGTAAAAAAGGAACCCACTTACCGGCAGAAGGTAGACGAAGTCAGTAAAGAAAGAACCTACTTTGCCGATCCCGATTTCGATTTCGGCCGGCGGGGGGATCTTCCTTGCCGACAGTTGGAGGCAGTAGGTAGAACAGGGACCCTGTTCAAGCCTAGGAAGTGGCGCCACCGCAGTGATGACTGAAACGTGAGCGCGGGATTTTTCAAATGGGAAAAATTCAAAAGTACCACTTACAGAGCAAAATTGGACGGTTTTCAACTGCCAAATCAATAGAACTCCCGCCAAAGAGAGAAAAGGAAGAGAAAACAGTTGCGAACACGCCAGTACCTCGAGGAGATACTCGACAAACGTCTGAAAAGACGCAAAATCGAGGGGGCAGCACCGGGAAGAACCCGGAAAAACTACGTTAGACCAGAAATGGAGTAATGGAGAGAACTGAGAGGAGATTCCTGAGACAGAAAATTCCTCCAGAGGGCTCTAGCGTATTCCGCCAACCCAAGAGAGGGGGCAAAAACGTGCGCAAGAGAGTTGGGAAAGTAGGGAGGACCCCCTATTCTCGAAAAACAGGCATAAAAGCCGCTGCAGAGCGCCACAGAAGGCTTTTTCGATCGACGATTTTTTTACATCAAAGACGGGAAATTTCTATAGCGTTCCACATTCTTGTGACGTCAGAGGAAATTATTGAATGGGATTTGAATAAGTAGGAAAGGATCCAGGATTATTCTCAATATAAAATTTACAAGAAATTTTTTTACTGAAAAAATGGATAGTCCAGAGCGGGATTTGAACCCGGAACCTTCCGATTATGCATCGGGTGCTCTCCCAACTGAGCTATCCGGCTCCTAGCCACTTCTTCATTTCAAATTTCTTGTATAT
>JAPYZM010007648.1:0-12668 GCA_030522845.1 Psyttalia concolor | reverse complement strand
GAACAGTCGTGCCTTCCTCGTGTTAAATAAAGTTTATAAGAAAAGAAATATTAAGTGTTGTAGCTGAATTATTTATTTGATTTTTCCCATATTCTAATAAGAAAAGATCACTTTCAAAATATTTGGGTTTGTAGAACAAACAAAACAAATGAGAAATAATTTCGGTAACGCTCTAAAGGGCCTTAATCAATTAATCAATAAACAAAAGGATTACAATAATTATCAAAAAAAAATAATATTGTGACTGATGGCAAAGAAATTGTTCATGTAATACTTGAATTCCCTCAACAGTACTTGTCACCAGAAATCAAAGCGTTGAAATTTTTGGCTGGACTTACCTCGAGTCATTACAGGAGATGGCTGTGACAGTAAAGTAGCGAGTCCATGATATATTGCACCCTGTTTAGCCACTTCAAGTGTTACAATTGGTCCCGTTCGCACTAAATATTCAGCAGCTCTGAGCAATGAATATTTAACGTTAACCATGGAAAAAATGAAAGTATTGCCAATCATTTAGAAACTATTCACTCACTTTTCTTGAGTTATTCCTACAAGACTCTGGCCATCGACCTTGAGTAATTGATCACCCGCAGTTAGTCGGCCATCCTTAAAAGACACAACAAAATCAAAGAGTGAGTATTTTTTACGATGCAACGCGTGAAATGTCAAGGACAAAAAAAAAGTGGGGGAAAAACTCACGGCGTCAGCAGCTCCACCAGCCACTACACTCTTGATATAAATGCCCAGACGATCCTGCCCGGCACCCTGAAACAGACAAAGACTCCTGACTCAAGGGATACATATATACAAAAAAAAAACATAAATACATGTGAATAACGGTATAACGAGAAGAATAACGGCCGTGATATACATGAGGAGGAATAAAGAAAAAAAAATAGAAAGACGGAAATCCGCATTTAAACCCGATCCGTCTAGCGTGACAGGCGAGGCGCACGGGCCGCTGGTCACATGTGGGAAAATGTAAATCTCCAGATCTCAACATCTTTATATTTATTGTAAACATGAAGAAGAAGGGAAAGAAGATTTGTCAGAGCAAAAACGACATTTTGTATTAAAAAAAAAAAAATTCTCTGTCGACCTCTATCAAAATCAATCTTTAACCCGCAATTTTTATTTTTATTTGTAAACTATTTCACTCATTCGTTCAGAATCAAATTCCTGAAGTCTGTTAAATAAAACTCAAGCAGCACAAGAGTACCCAAACAACTGCATTAATTAACTTCATTCGAGAAATAATAGGAAAAAAAAAGTAATGGAAACAATGCCCCCCCCCCCCCCAGATTGCCATTGGTGTCCTAAAAACCTGAAAATCAAAAGATAAATCTCACCTTAGCAGCAACAATACTGAGTCCCATGCCATTAGTCGACTTATGAAGCTTGATAATCTGAATTTCCGGTTGACTGTGATTGCCCCCGTGTCCCCCAGAATATCCCCCAGATCGATTGCTCATAGCACTCGGGCTCCTAAAGTTATTATGATGATCAATCATGTAAATTGTCCAGTATCCACTGCTAGTGGGTTGCGCTGCCATTCTGCAAAGGCCATCCCTCTGAAGTGGAGCGAGAAATTCCGCCAAGCCAGGTGGTACACCCCTGATAACCTCACAACTATAGCCATCCTCAGGTAATAATAAAGCTAGTGCAAGTGTAGGATCCTCCTCGAGCCTGATCTCCCTGCCATCAGCCCTGGCCAATGCATCGGCCACACTCTCAGCAATTCTCACAACATTCTCAATTAATTCGGGTGGCAGACGTGGCTCATCAGCAGCTGGCTGATATTTCTGAAGTAGTGCCCTAACCTGAAGTGAATTGAGCTTAAAACATGTGGAGCTCAGTGTCGCCAACTCCTCGGCATTGTACTTGGGTGCCTGGAGTAGATGTGTCGCTTGCATTATCGTAGCAAGATGACATTGGCTGGCAAGCTCAAGACCCTGTCGCTCGGCCCACGTTTCCAGGGCATTTAACCGGCTCTTCAAACGCCTACCGAACCAACGAACGCAGAGATTGCCGTTTGAAACTAAGGCATTGAAAGCCGTGGCGTTTATCGTGTGGAACAAATGGCTGAACAGTTGAATAGTCAAAGCGGCATTAACACGGCATCGCCGTAGTAGGGCCATGGTATTTGAAAATATTTGCAAAACACCTGCCTCCTTTGCCGGCTCATCGGCATCAGCCATGAATTGTGACATTGCTGGTGCCAATTCCAGGGATACACATCTCACCAATGATGCAAATGCTGTCTGGACAGCGTCAGCAAGAATGTCTTGGGCCCGCGTTGAAAAGGCACCAACGTGTCTGTCACTCTTCAGCATGTGCAATAATTCAGAACCATTTGCCAGCCAGAGGGCCAATGACGAGGCGTCCATGTAGCGCTCTTGAATTACTCGCTGAATCATTGTGGCAACGTTTGCCAGCATTACGGTTAATCTGTGAGCGCGCTCGGTTGGCTGGAGCTCGGGACGATAGTGGGTACTTGCGCGATAACGGGCTGCCAGGTAGAGGGTGTAGGTCGGGGCCAATTTGAATTGAGGGGCTGATGGCTCGACGTCGGTTATTACTGCATGGAGAAATGCCTCTTCGGTCTCCTCGAGGAATTCAAGGACTGCGGGGAGTATTGGATCGGTGCCGCGGGGTTGGCGATCGTATTGCTGGGATAATCTGGAATTTTTAGGGGAAATTGGTTTTTGGAGGTTTGTTATTGCGGGATTAAAGTCTGATGACTTTTACGAAAGACGAGTGTCTCTATTTGAGAATTGAATGTCCCAATTTAATGCTCGAGTGTCTCAATTTGGAAGTCGAAAGTGAAAGTCAAGCCTCAATTTAGGACTTTAAAAGTCAGCATGAAAACGTCAAGTCTCAAATTGGAACTTTAAGTTCGTACTTGAGCACTTCAAGTCTCAAATGGGGACTTTAAGTCCCGACTTGAGAACTTCAAGTCTTAAATTGGGACTTTAAGTCCCGACTCGAGAATTTCAAGTCTCAATTTAGGACTTTAAAAGTCAGCATGAAAACGCCAAGTCTCAAATCGGAACTTTAAGTTCGTACTTGAGAACTTCAAGTCTCAAATGGGGACTTTAAGTTGAGTACTTCAAGTCTCAAATGGGGACTTCAAGTCCCGACTTGAGAACTTCAAGTCTCAAATGGGGACTTTAAGTCTCGACTTGAAAACTTCACGTCTTAAATTGGGACTTTAAGTCCCGACTCGAGAATTTCAAGTCTCAATTTAGGACTTTAAAAGCAGACTTGGGAACTTAAACTTTCAAATTGGAACTCCAGGCTCCGACTCGAGAAAGTAAAGTCCTAAATTGGGACTTTACGTCCCAACTTGAGAACTTCAAGTCTCAAATGGGGATTTTAAGTTCTCAGTTGATAACTTCGAGTCTCAAATTGGGACTCAAAAGGTTAAAATTGAGCACATGAAAGTCATATTTGAATTGATTTGAGACTTTACTGACCCAATTTTAAGCTTGACCATTCCAATTTGAGACGAGAAAATTTTAAATTGAACCTGAAAAGGCGGAGGTTGAAACATTAAAATCTCAATTTTCAATCTCATTCGTAAATTGTACTGCGAAATAAAAAAAAAAATTACCAATGGAGTGCAAACTAATGTTCAACAAGGAAATTGCAACGGAAATGTCATGTACATATTCGCATTACCACTTACCTATTCCAGAAGATTTCACGGATATTAATACCCGTGCACGAATAATAACGAGTGAATGTGATACTACATTAACGTACCTGTTGCTATCTCTGCTGCTGGTCAAACTGGCGGTCTCAACATTTCCATCTAAATCGAATGTTGTTTCGTAATTGTGTGTATTCTCAATGGGATGTGCATTGGTGGGACTCCGGGGATTAGCGGCAGCTGATTTGGTTGGACTCGGTGGATTTGAATCTGGACCGTCATTTGGCGTTCCCGAGCCCGATCTGTATTTCTCGGAATTCACATCCTGGCTGTTCATGTCTGGCGAGCGTCTACATGATTGGGAAGGGGGGCACGATGTAAAGCGGAACAAAAAATTAAGAAAATAATAACAAACGAGGGCGTGCAGGAAATCTAATGGAGTGGCACTGGGGCTTGTGCAGACATTCAGCTTGGTAATTTGTTGGAAGAAGTTATTTACCTGTCGTATACGTAATCCATTTGTCTGCTGGGCTCCTGACGCTGCCTAATTCGGTCCTCCGGTGTTGGATCGATGAATCGAAATGTGTGCATTCGGCCGAATTTGATGATGGCACCATTCTTCAATTTTCAAAATTGTATATCGAAAATTATTGTTGATTGTATGGATAAGAAAAATCTTTAGGGTGAGACTTCAAAGAAATTGTTTTTCGTGGAAATTAAAAATTTATGGTTGAGTCCTTTGAAAAACCCAATTTTCGGCGTGAATGGCCAAATTAGAAATTTTCTTGCCCCAAAATGAGTCTTAAATATCTCAATTAAAACTTCCAAGTCCAAATTTGAAACTTCAATGTTCTAATTGAAAATTTGAGTGTCTCAATTTAAGTCTTAAATGTGCCAATTGGCAATTTTTATTGCTAAAAATAAACGTTGAATATGTCAATTAAAGGATCAGAGTCCCAATTTGACATTTGGATGTCTCGAATTGAAACTTTAAAATTCCGATCTGAACCTTTAATGTCCCAATGGGAAATTTGATTGTCTCGATTTCAGACTGGAATGTCCCAATTGGCCATTTGAATTCCCAAAAATGAGTCTTAAATGTGTCAATTAAAGATTTGAAGCCTCAGTTTGCGACTTCAATGTCCCAATCGGAAATTTAAGCGTCTCAATTCTAGTCTTGAATGTCCCAATTGGCAATTTTAATTGCAAATAATGAGCATCGAATATTCCCATTAAAACAGCGAAGTCCCGGTTTGACATTTGGATGTCTGAACTTGAAACTTAAAACTCCCGGTCTGAGGCTTTAATCTCCCAATTGGAAATTTGAATGTCTCGATTTCAGGTTGGAATGACCCAATTGATAATTTTTGTTTCCAAAAACGAATCTTGAAACTCTCAATTAAGTCTTTGAAGTCTCAGTTTGGGACTAGAATGTCCCAATTGGAAATTTAAGCGTCTCAATTCAAGTCTTGAATGTCCCAATTGGCAATTTTAATTGCAAATAATGAGCATCGAATATCCCCATTAAAACAGCGAAGTCCCGGTTTGAAATTTGGATATCTGAACTTGAAACTTAAAACTCCCGGTCTGAGGCTTTAATGTCCCAATGGGAAATTTGATTGTCTCAATTTCAGACTGGAATGTCCCAATTGTCTATTTTAATTCCCAAAAACGAGTCTTGAGTATCTCAATTAAGGCTTTGAAGTCTCAGTTTGAGACTTGAATGTCCCAATTGGAAATTTGAGTGTCTCAATTTGAGACTTGAATGTTCGAATTGACAAGTCTGAAATTTCAATTTGACACTCAAAAATCCGAGTTTGAGCCTATAAGGCTTCTACTTGAGACGTAAGAGAAAAATTCGATCAATTTTTGGATAATTAACGATTAATTAAAAAATAAATTGGCATCAACTCTACCTGTAGAATAGTGGTCTGATGTATCCTCTGATTATTAACATAAGTGTGTGCATCCCTGGAGCACGGAGTGAGGGTAACAATGTTCTCGGTGAAGGCGATGACGCAGTGCCTGGGCATGACAGTTGGCCCAGTGAGGGTGAGTGTCTGGGCTTGAACAGCTTGAGGGCCGATGGGCCTCTCCGATCCAACTTCCGTGACATTCGGCTGGAGACGATGCTTAACACCAGCTCCACTGGGGATGTCAGTGCCATCAGGATTGAGCTCCAGGAGGAATGGCAATCTCTCGTCCTCGTACCGATGATCAAATTCACTCCATTTGCCGGCCGGTTTCTTCTTCCTCTTTCTTGGAACATAATCCGCTGGTCTTCTCCTCACATGGAACATTATGGAGCCTGCAACATTGAATATATTTTGTCAATACAATTATTATTAAAGAAATAACATAAAAAATCGAAAACTTTAATTTCACTGATTACAAAGCTTCCCTCCGGAAATAAAAACATTCGAATTTTCCATTAAAAGCCTCTGGCAAATGAAAAAAAAAGTCGTCTCAATTCCCTCCTGAATTGAAACAAGATTTTTTTCCAATGAAAGAGCACATGAAACGTTAAACCCGACATCGATATCTCCAACTCGTCGGCGGAAAAAATTATCGGATGCGCTCCCATAATCGTTGTAACTGTCCATTGGACAATTGTGGGGCTCTGTCGTCGATTCGAGTAACAACATTTGACAATAGCACGCCATCATCTTCACCCCCTCCTCCCCCGCCGAGGGGTCTCCCCCCCCCCCCCCCCAGGGCTCGATAAAACAATGAAATTATGGATGGGGCAATTTTTTCTTTCAATTTTATCGCTCCATAAAAATAGTCTCGTAAATAAAATGAATTATTACCACACATCTTGATGCCTCGCCATCCCATATCCCGGAGGCAAATAATTATCTCTCGTGGATAATACTTAGCCACTAGTTTCGCGAATTTTTTTAATGCAACTGAAGTCTGTCCGGGTGAGAAAGAAATCGGTGGCACTTGCCGAGGCTCAACTAAAAATAACGAAGCATCCGGTGGAGAGAAGAATTTGCACGTGTAGTATTGTAGAGGAAGGGGCGGATGTCACAAAATGCGAGAGATGCCTGAGATTCTGACTGATTTCCCAGGAATGTAGCAATTATCATGAACTTTGACCCTTAGAGCTGGGCAGAATATGACGAATTCAGACCCTTACGAATTATTTTTGGCCCTTGCGATGTTGTTTAAGTGGAAAATATGAGATTCTGGCCCTTACGACTTTATTAAATTAAATCGGCAAATCTGTTGCATTTTTCAAAATTCTCTATGTTTAACAAAAATCATTCATACGTCTGGACAATTTCTAATGATGGATCAACAAATTTTGCTGACTGGTAGGGTAATTTTTCTCTAGCAGTCCAAAACTATACGATTATATAAGGAAACGGTAATTTCTACTGAATTTTTCTCTCCCTGTATGATAGATTTTGAGCCCTTACACATTCTGCCTCCTAAGAAATGTGATTTTCTTTATCCTCACGGATATCATTTGGTCCTTCTAGTTCCCAAAGAAACGACCTTCCAACCCTTACGGATATGGCAAATAAAAGCAATTGCAATTTCTATAGCCCTTACGATTTTTACCCCATACATCCGCAAAATCTTATCAATCCCTTTACTATCATTAAGACCCTTGCGGTCTTATTAGGCCTTCAAGAATGCCATAGACATAAGATCTTGACCCTTTTCCATGTCCTCAAAAACTTCAAAATAGTTCAAATAAATAATTGAAATTCAATGGAATTATTATTGAAAATTAAACTCTAACCCTTACAATCGTATCCCAAAAATTTCCATCCCCACGACCCTTGTTCATTCCAACCCTTAATACCTGAAATATACCAGATTCTGATGGAGCCGACCCTTACCACTCGCTTTATCCTCACGAATACCATAAAAATGAGACTTCAACTCTTACGAACCCCCTTCGACCCTTGTCATCTCAATACAAACACTGCATAGTCAATGTCCTCAAGCCACCGGCAATAACGAAAAGTCATCCTGCACAGGGTATGCCTCCAGGGGAAATAGGACTCCTTATCGCGATCCAGACAAAAGACCCTTTAGACCTTCTCAATTACTTCATTCATGGCGAGGCATAACGAAGTGACGCTGAGCAAAACGGAATACGTTTTCCACTTTGAATTGACCGATACAGCTGCACTAAAACTTCTTGTAATTGTGTTACACCTCTTCTTGTCTCACCCCTCCCCCCCTCCCTTCTCCCGCTCCCCACCCACCTCTCCCTCACGTAGCACAAAACTTGGAACTTTGGAAGTTCTATTTTCACCGAGTGAAGATGTCGTAGTGGGATTGCAATTTGATTAAATGCCGAGTATCGGAGGAATAAAAGTTGACTCTTTCCGCGCTTTAGTCGTAGTCGACTGAGACCCTTGGGAAGGCGCATACAACCATATCAAAGAGGAATCCTGTTCAGTCGTTTGCTCTAGCGTGACGTTACGAGGCATTCGCTCAGTGGTATCAGGTACGGGTGCACTGGGGCTGGGGTGAGTGTGGGTTTATGCATGACGTGGTAGGGGGACATCTTCAACGACGCCCGATATTTGTTGATATATTTTTTTTTTTGTTTCAGGGGGAAACGGGAAGGATCGAACGAGGCCTGAGAAAATCGGAAATATCCGGGGACGTTCGTGACGGCGGTGAGAGTTCGGAGAATTTTTTTTTTTAGTTGAGGGTAGTTAGTAGTACGGGTAGTCTCATGGTTTATGGATTTTTTGGGGGGTGAGGATAAATAACATTCAGGTTGAAATTGGTGGATCGCAACTTGAGAGTTTCAGGTTTTAATTTCGATTTTTTAAATCTTGAGTTGAGATTTTTTTGGTCGGAATTTCAGGTTTTTAAGGTGAGAATTTCTTGTTTCAATTGGAAAAATTCAGGTCGGAATTTAAAAGTTAAGAATTTCAGGTCTCAATTGGGACTTTCAGGCCTCAATTGTTGGCTTTCAGGTTTGAAATGTTGACTTTCAGGTCTCAAATTGGGACTTTAAAGCCTTCAATTTCAACATTCAAGTTTGATCTGTAGGCTTTCAGGTCCGGAATTGGGATTTTGAGGTCTCAATAGGGAATTTCAAGTCTTAAATGTCAACTTTCAGGTCTCATAATGGGACTTACAAGTCTTAAATGTCAACTTTCAGGTTTGAAATGTGGACTTTTATGTCTCAAATTGGGATTCCGAGGTCTCAAATAGGACTTTCAAGCCTCAATTGTTGGTTTTCAGGTTTGAAATGTAGACTTTCAGGTCTCAAATTGGGACTTCCAGGTCTCAGTTGGGCCTTTCAAGTCTTAAATTTCAACATTCAAGTTTGATCTGTAGGCTTTCAGGTCTGGAATTGGGACTTTGAGGTCTCAATAGGGAATTAAGTCTTAAATGTCAACTTTCTGGTCTCATATTGGGACTTACAAGTCTTAAATGTCAACTTTCAGGTTTGAAATGTGGCCTTTCCTGTCCCAAATTGGGATTCCGAGGTCTCAATTAGGACTTTCAAGTCTTAAATGTAAACTTTCAGACTTTAAATGTAGACTTTCAGGTCTGAAATGGGGACTTTCTGAAGCCTTAAATCTAGACTTTGAGGTCTCACTTTGAAATTGGTTAATTTTAGGTCTTCATTTGAGAGGTTCCAGTCCGTGGGATTTGAATGACACATTAAAAATTTTCCTCTCAAGTCATTTGACGGAAAAATAAATAACCCAAAAAATTATTCCTCAAGTTATTGATCGGAGACGTCATTTTGACAAGTAAAAAATCATGAACAGTTGTTCCCCAAAATGTCTGAAGCCCCTATATCACCGTTTTAATAAAAAGAACACGCCTTGCCTCATAAACGGAAACAGCCGTCGAGCAAATATCTATAATAATCCTCATCATACCAAAACTTTCAACAAAAATAGCCGCAAAGTCCATGTGATATGCCCTCGACAAATCGATAAACCCAACTTTATGGGGTCTAGGACAAAGTAGTTACTCGAAATCACCATTTGCCTGACCATTCATCGAAAACATCCATTATCGACACGTGAAGAATCCCCTCCGCCCCAACCGAGGATAATATTCAATTCATTCATTCAAAACTTTGAAATAAAAATTCAATTGGACTTTTGTAATTGAGAGGATCTCCCAGTGGATTGATGTGGCTTGACATTTATGAAGTGCAAATGTATTCCAGCCAGTGGCTCAGAAAACTTTTAAATCGTCTCCCTATCTCTCTCATTGTCATTTGCTACGCAATGCTCATTGTTTCGAAATGTTCATTATGTTTTGTAAAAATGTGGAACGAATTTCCATAATTCGATATAGAATTTTTTTTTCACAGCGGGTGGATATAACTCGCAACATCAACGGTGTTTGTTATTATGAGAAGTATGAAATACTCATATTGATCTTGAATCTCCGGGAGCTTGTTTTATTTTAAGTGAAAATAAATAAAATTCAATTGGTAAAGGTTAGATGTTAAGCACTTGAGGACTTGAGACTCTCAAGTTTTCCAAGTTAAGTCTTTTATGTCCCAATTCGAAAATTGAGACTTAAGTTTGAATACAACTCGTAACATCAATTGTTTCGGATATAAAAAAGGAATGAATCTCTAGGAGTTTATGATTTTTATTTTGAGTGAGAATAGATAAAATTCAATTGGAAACTGTTAGATCTCCAGTTGAGACTCTTCGGTTTAATTTTGAAGAATTATTTTTGGATTCTGGAGACTTTCAGGTCTTAACTGAAATCTTTCAGGTTTAAAGATCAGGTTTTAAAGTTTAGACTTAATTATAAGAAAGGAATGAATATCTGGGAGTTTATGATTTTTTTTTTGAGTGAGAATAGATAAAATTCAATTGGAAACTGTTAGATCTCCAGTTGAGACTGCCAGGTTTAATTTTGAAGAATTATTTTTGTATTCTTGAGACTTTCAAGTCTTAACTGAAATCTTTCAGGTTTCAAGATCAGGTTTTAACGTTAAGACTTAAGTGGGAATGTAACTCCTAACATCAATTGGTTCTGATATGATAAAAAAGGACTGAATATCTAGGAGTTTATGATTTTTATTTTGAGTAAGAATAGATAAAATTCAATTGGAAACTGGTAGATCTCCAGTTGAGACTTTGAGGTTTAATTTTGAAGAATTATTTTTGTGTCTTGCAGACTTGAAGGTCTCAACTGAAAGCTTTCAGTTCTTAACTTGAAACTTTCAGGTTTTCAAGGTGAGACTTTCATGTCCCAATTTGAGCGATTCAGGTCACAATTTGAAGTTGAGCCTAGAGTGTGGATATAGCTGGCAATATCAACGATTTCTGTCACTATGAAAGGTATGAAATAGTGATATTGATCTTGAAAGTTGTCGCATACATTATTTAATAGAATTCTTCGCGTGCAGTTATCCCTACATCGGCTTTAGTCACATGATTATTTAATAGAAAAGGTATATTTGGAGGCGAATTTACGAGTGCTGTAGCAATAACTTGTGGGAAAAATTGTGAAGTCATGATGGGAAGTCATAACTCTTGCAGAAATTGATCTGTATGATTTTCATTATTTATTAATGAGCGGCGAAGGCATACGAGCAGTTGATGAGTTCGAGGAAATTGTATCGGGAAAAGAGTGGAGATTATTCGACGAAAGGAATTAAGAATTTAATATTTTCTGCGGAGATTTCTCGGCTCAAATTCTTCGAGTCTTTAGGTTCTGGGGAAAGAAAGGTGAAACAATAGGAAAACTCTTGCCAAACAATTTCTGTAGAGAATGTTTTAATAGGAAGTTCATGGAAATATGAAATTCTGTTCGGATTTTTTAATGAAATAATTTGTTTGAATGTTTCTTGGAGACTGGGAGTTTCAAATAAAAAATTGAGACTATCAGGTTTCAAATTGAGACTTAGACTCTAAAATTTTCAATTGACACTTTGAAATTTCAATTTAAGACATTAAATGTCCTAAGTTGGGAATATCAGGTCTCAAATAAAGACTTCCAAGTCTCAACTCAGATCTTAAAAATTTCGTTTTTTAAACCTTTAAAGTCTCAACTCGAGGACTTCAATAGAATTCCAATAAAATTTTCAGGAGAATGCCCCAGGCGTTTGTCGCAAAATTCTGTCGTGCATGTAATTCTTTCCTTAATTAATTGCCCAGAGAAATTGAATGGAATCAATAATCACTGTTCGACATTGTCACCAATAGGGGCCGAGATCATCAAAACGCAACAGGAAATCAAACCGATAGGTACATTGGCCAGAGTCCAGGGCTATCAGCCCCGAGCCTCAGCCCACCTCATTAACCTTCCCCTATTCCGCCTATACCTCCGCATTAAATTGTTATAAAAATACCACCCACTACAATCACAGATACAACTACATCATTGACGTGCGTGACAATTGTCTCGCTATACATCACGCAAAGGTAATGGAGAATATAGGTCGGCCTGAATGATTGCCACAAATGCGGCAACCTGATTATTCCACGTGTTAAACGGTGACCGTTGTAATTGATTCGTGCCCCAGGTAAATGGATCATTAATTCATAACTATTATAGACAATTCAAAGCAGAAGTCAAAATTAACTGCCCATCATTTTCACTTTTTTTTATTTCCCACGTCGTCTGGACAAATCGTCGATATCTCCCGAACAACTGATGCGATTTCAATGAACGAGCGCTCATTTTAAAGGTTGAAAAAACATCTTGAAAATGACACAGCATTCATTGAATTTAACGCAGGGGGAGCCCAGTTATTGACTATTAAAATCGGACAATTGAAGCAAATACGGAAAACGAATTTACATGGGGAGCAATTTTTTTTTGTACAAATTCGAAAACAGCATTTTCGACGTTTGGAAAAATTACCCAATTGTATAGTAACTTTTATTATCTTTAATAAAAATTAGGGACACGTCTAGAAAATTTTTAGTGCGGAACAAACAAATTTTACTGATTATTTTTCCCATCCAAATTTTGGCCAATAGGATTGCACCATTCGACGTTATTTTGTATAGCCAACACGGTATTTCAGCGGAAATTCTTGGAAATT
>JAPYZM010007637.1:0-10399 GCA_030522845.1 Psyttalia concolor | reverse complement strand
TGCTTTGCATTTCCTAATTGTTCTCTCCATTCTCTGGATTGAGAACCAACTGGCACTAGCTCCCTTCGTGTATACATACACGAGACTGTTACCTATACTCTTCCCTCTTCAGGTTGAAGAGTACGTTCGCTCTCTGCGCATTGGACGCAAGTCCAAGACGTATCCTGAGACATTGTTCTTTGGTTAGCTGTCCGGGCTAATTACAACTAGCCTGGTCGCTACAACGTGAAATTCCCCCTGCAGTCTGAGAGTGTAGGGACCCCATTCGGGAACCCTGATTCCCAGTCGGGAATGGAACAAACTACCAAACTCCATCAATCAAAACTCTTTGATATGAAACAGGATCACTCATTCCTGGTTCACCAAAAATTATGCGATCTGTTCAACTAGATCATTCAATGTCGAAAACGAGACTCGAGTGTTATGTCCTACCGGACCGGGAACCGCCACCGAAGGATTTCCTACACCCGACGCAGTCACGACAGACACCTCAGGTTCCCTCAAAAATCCAGAACTAGACGTCATCGGCACGGCAAAACACACATCCTCTGCCGTCCATGTAGTATTCGAACATTGTTCGCGTCGCGTCGCCCTACTCAACCGATCCCTCAAAACATTAATATCCCCGATCTCACTCGCATGATATTATCGTAATATCTCCCGAATTCTTGCGACCGACAGTGTTGATTGATCAGTGTTGATTGATTGATCTAAAGAAAATCCTCCTTGGGCCCCGCTAACGGGTGGAGAATTCCCATCTGCCCCGAACTCATTATAGGTCGTGTCCTCAGGCATGTCAAACGCCGCAATTATTATCGTCCACTATCTGTATCAGCACTCCGAAACGTTCTCGGAGACCATAGCATGCGTCGTCCCAGGAGAAAACCTCCACGTGGCGATACCACGTGAGGGCATTTTCTTTCAGGACTCCCCGCAAGAGCTCCCCGAGGTCGCTATCCCGGATATGGATCGCGTTCCTCGCATCCTCAATGGCGGAGATAAACTCCTCAACCTCGTCTTCGGGGTGCCCCGAGAACGCGATACCCCACCTGAATAAGTATTCCAGGGCTTTACCAGGGCATGCATATTGACTCTGGAAACCTCGGCGACTTCCAAAATATTCCTCCTGTGATTTGGAGGGCGGGCGACGATGCTCTCGCAGGCGTTCGTCGTGGCGTACTCCCCTCGGTTGTCCTACCTCGAGAACCAGGAGGAGTCGGAGATGATAGCCTTCCTATTTCAAGATCTGCCTCGCGGTAGATCCTGGAGGCCTCGGGCCTACTCGGCCCGAGCTGCCCTCTAACTGCTCGGCTGAGCTTCTGCACCTGAGCGAGGATTTCCTCCGCCGTGGGGGTGGCTTTCGTCACCGTCATCCCCGGAATTCCTTCCGTTGGCGTAGTAGCTCCATTGGCATTGCGGCTAGCGTTCTTGCTACCTTTCGGTCTCCCCGGCTTACGGCTGAGAGCGGACAAAGCCTGCACTTGTGCTTCCAGATTCTTCGCCTCTTCGGCGAGAATCGTCAGCGCGGGCATCCGAGTAGCTGCCTCGTCGGACGGAGGTTCCTCACCTCCGTGACCAGCTCGCTTGGATGGAAGGGACCGGTGCCAATCGTCCACGAGGGGACTGATGGCCCGTTTAGCCGGCTCCCTGCCCGACCTTCCCTTCCTCTTTGCGCCCTCAGGGTCTTTCTCAGACTCTGAGTCGGTGCTCAGCTCCGGAGAGGTCTCCTTCTCGGCGCGTTCTCTCGGAGTTTTCTTTTTGGCGCCCTGCTTCGGGTCTATTTCAGACGGGGCAGGGGCCTGGAGATTTTCACCCTTCTCGTCTCCCTTCGGCTCTTTTCGTTTTTCCGCCTTGGAGGCCATTGTTAACCCTTCGTTGTTGCTGAGTCCCAGTATTGCACCTGTCGCCAGCAGCAGAATTACCTCTGCGGCTCGTGTGGCCTCTTATATAGCCTATGCGCGGAGGTGGGAGGCCTTGCTCCCACTCCTAACGCAGTAGCGCCGTCTTTTCCATAGGAGCTACTTCTAATGAACTTGCTTGTGCGGCTGTTCGGTTCCCTTCGTTTGGGTGGGATTGGCTCAACCTCACTTAACCGTTTCTTTTCGTCGCCTCTTGTGATTTTGGGTCTTTTCAAAACTCTGGGGATCGTTTGGGGCTCTATTGGCGACTTTTCAGTCGTTCCCCCCTTTCCTGCCGGTATGGCTACAGTTGGCCGCGGTATTTTACCGCTTTTCAGCGATAATGGCCCCATTTTCCGCTCAACCGAGCCTAATTTGGATGTTTTTCGACCCTGGGTACTTCCTACCGATCTTGGGGCTGGTTGAGGCGCGCGATGGCGCCTCTCCCCGAGTCTTCAACCTGTCGATCATTTTCGATCGACAAGAGGACTCCAAGACGAGATGGCGCCTACGACCCGGAAGGTATTTAATAATTTTTATTTTTGGGGTTTTCACGCCGTCCTTCGCCCCTCTCATTCATCATGCGAGCTAGTGGACATCTCGTAACCCGGTGATGGATGGGGGACTATTCTCTGGCCACTTTTCGGGCCAGATCCTCTTCGTGGGCACATTTTGGGGAGAAAATTCGCATTTGCCCCCCGACAAAATGACCGGGCTGGAAAACCCGCCTTCTCAGGCGGAGTCCATTGCCTCCGTAGGCTTCTCCTTCTTGGAGGGGGCGTCGCCACCCTCCGGAGCCTGGAGAGCTAGCTTTTCAGCTCGCTCTCTCTCCCTCCTCTACTTCCTCCGCACTTTGGAGGGTTGGAGGGATCTCCGCCGGCCAGCCGCGAGAGAGCCTACCCCGGATGGACCTGGTTGTGACTCTCGGGGAGGTTTCTCCCCTCAAGCCACATACCCCAAAAGAGGAAGGCGTTTTTCGGCCCTTTTCCCGGCTTGCGGGCTTCCGAAGCAACCTTTTCAGCCCGCTTCTTCAGCCGCAGCTGCCGGAGCGTCTCCCGGGAGACGTGCTGGCGGAAATGTGGCACGTATGGCCCCCTCAATCGGTGCAATTCCGTGCAAGGGGGGCAAAAATCGCCCCTGCACGGAATCCCGCACCGCCCCCAATGCGGCTTTCTGGGCTCAGGACAATTTCTGCCCTTGTGCCCTTCCCTCCGACAATTCCAGCAGAGAATTGCCGGAGCTGGAGGTTTGAGGAGTTTCCTCCTCTTCTCCTCCTCCTCCTCATAGAGGCCGGTGAGAAGCGACCTCTGGTCCACCTCCTCACCGCCAGGGGACTTACGTTTGGGGTTATTCACCCCTGCAGCCCCTGTCTGCTTCTCCTCCGAGCCTTTTAAGGGAGGTTTAGCGGGACTTGCCAGCCCGCTTCGCCGCTCCCTCCGGCTTCCCTTCGCCATGGGAACCTTGCAGTTACCCCGACGACGATGGTTTCTCCGAGCTGTTCAGCTCGGACTTACCCTCGGCATCTCCCGCTGCTTTTCTGGGAGGAGGCTTAAGGGGAGTATTTCGCCCCCTAATCCTCTCGCAGGGGCCTCCAGCAAGAGTTTTCCCCGAGGCCGAGGACGAAGGAGATTTTGGCTCCCTCCTTGTGAGCTCGGCGTAGGTCTGGACTCCGGGCAGTGGCGACAATATTGCTGTCGACGTCGACGGCCCGAAGTTAGCCTCCGGCAACAGGGCCATCACGGCCCGCATCAGCTCCGGGTTGCTGGCGAAAATATCGGCCAGTTCTCTCGCCTGTACGGCGGTAGAGTCGTCGCGTTTTTCCACCCGAGGATTTTCGACCTCCATAGCCTCAGCAAGAGGAGGAAAAATCTCTCTTTCTTCCAGGTTGCTGAGCAAGGCCATGTCGGCCTCTTCCAGCTCCGTCAACGGCCTCTCTGTAATAGAGAGGCTTGTTAGTTCGGGGGATGGATGGTCCTCAGTGCATTGCGGCACGGAGGACGTCTCCGTTATCATCGCCTCCAGGAGATTAATCTCCGGGAGGCGTTCAGAGGACTCTTGCGAGTCCTCCTTACCTTGCGGCAGCTCCTCCGTAGTTTGCACCACCGGCTGTACAGGGGTATTTGCTCCTTCACGCTCCATCCTTGCGGCTGGTACGTGCACGACACTTCTTGATTTTCTCGACCAGTGATATTTTCGAACGTCTGGACACTTTCGTGGTTCAGACGCGAAAAGGACTTGTTGCATGCTTGATTCTCTCAATTCTTCGTCATCTGGGGGTGAGGGAATCAAGCCACGTTCTGCCCAGCGAATTTCGCCGCTGGGTGGTCCACCTGGTGACCCTCCTATCGCACTAAATTGTTTCCACTTCAGGCGGTCCTTTTGAATGTCCCTCGATTGCCTATCAATCACAGGGCCTTCAAAATTGCCTCATCGTGGATTGCCCACGACGTGGCGCGCCCTTTCGGACGACATGGATGCCGTGTTTCAGCGGCAGTCGGTAAAGCCGCTTTTCCAACAACACTGACCGACTGACCCACAGGGACTTTTTTACCCGGGTCAATTCAAACCGTTTCCACGATTACTGCCCCGTTTTCCCGAATTCGTATGGCCGTCGGTAAAGCCGCGCTTCCAGGGACACTGACCAACCGAAACCTAGGGAGAATTTTACCCGGGACAATTTCAAATCGTTGTCACGATCTTGGTCCCGTTTTTCCCGCTTTTTGAGGGAAAAACCAATAATTCTTTTTCAGAATAATGGTTCGTTCCCCCCAAAGCTGCTTTGGGCCTTATTACTTTGCACAAATAGGCCTTTTCATACGGAAAAAGAGGAAAATTCTTATTCAGAATTCTCTCTTTTTCCTGGAAACTTCTGGAGATCCTATCTCTTTACAGAAATAGGTCTCTCCGATAGAAAATTCAATCCTTTTCAGAATTTCTTTTCATGGCTTGTGATTTTCGGGGCAGAACGGGGGCTCTACTGCACCCGGGACTGCCCTCCCTGGGTGAGGGGAAAGACAGGGCCCATAGGCGCCGCCGATACCCGTCCTTGGCCGAAAATCAATACTTTCGTATTCGTGCCGTGAGAGGACAAAACTCGTTCTCCCAAGGCCCTCCACTCTGGATGAAGGGTGAACGACGATGAGGTCCAGAGGGCGTCCTCTCGCAACCGAAGAACGGTTTGGGAATGCTCGTTTCCGTTTCGGAAATGAGAATTCCTCCTCTATCGAGGAAAAAGATTTTTCAATCTTACCTCGGATTATCTTTTCAGATAATTGCCGCCATCCCTTCCTGGATAGTTCTGACTCCAATTGGCGTGGCCACACGATGGGCGCCATTTGTAAGAGTATTTTCCCCGGGTTGTTCACCCAGGAGAAATATCTCTACGTATGAGTGCCTGCCTCTAACACTCGCTGTTGGGCGCCAGCCGAACCTATTCGGGAGGTTCGACAAAACCGGCCTCTGGGGATCTCCTCATCTACCCAGAGGACTTGCAGGCCGAACAAGTAGGTGTCCAGCTAGCGTCAGTGTGACGTGGTAGAGTGGGCGAGGTCCACCAGGACTCTTCGTCACAAGTCACGTGACTTGCGTACTATGCACTAGCCATTATTGCAGGCTGTGAGCCACACCTTTCAGCGTGATTGTCGTGGGGAATCTCTTCCCTATCCTCTCCAACGAGCTTTTCAGTTCGTCGGAGGGTCACCTCGTCCAGAGTATTCGCTATTCGGGGAGAGTCCAGGTTCACGGCGAATCAGCGGTACCCCTCAGGCCCTGGGACGCCTAGGTGCTGACCTGCCCGGAAGTGGACCTACGTTCACCGCTCCACGATCACTCACACACTTGGCCACCAGTGTACCGTTATGGTCATCGCACGTCGCGAGCACCGGAAAACTCGACTACGCACAAACGTATGATCGGATCGACAGGAAGGATATCTCGCCATCCTTTCCAGATCCACGGATCCACACGACACGAATCGAGTCTCCGAGGTTCGACAAACGTTGAGAACTGGAGGTCGTCACCTCGAGCTCTACGGTAAACACGTTTGCGCCTATGTGGAGTATGCAGGGCATTCCCCTAGGCTCGCCCCGGTGGTTATTCACCACTTGACGCGGAGTCTTACTCCCCTGATCCAGGCTATGGCAGCCGGGTTTCGATCCAGCCCAAGAGGTCTTTCCAAACCTCTCGCTGTGAGCTCTCTAGGGCCCTGCCTCCTAGTGTAGTTATCTCGGCGGCCATGAGTCAGTCCGTTACCTCATGACCACCAATCAAACCCACGGGATCCCGGAGGGGCCAGTCCTCTCACCTGGTTAGGTTGGTACCTAGACTACCTTGCCGTAGCGTACACAGCAGACGATAGAGGAGCGCGTGTTCCACCCAAAACAGCGCTGCTTCACGTCTCTCATCGGTTAACGGATCATATACATCTCTCATAGGCGGCTTTCTCAGTTACCTCCAGATGGCTCTTTTAGGCGGGTAGTTTCCTACCCGTTTTGCAGGGGATTTCGACGAGAAAATCTCGTTACAGTACATCACCGAAGTATTTACTTAGACGCGTTCTTTCTAATTTCTCTTATTTTGTCTCTCAACTCAAATGTTAAATTGTACCTCAACTACCCGAGTAATTCAACCCAGTTTACATAGTAAAATCCGACTTAGGTAGCACGTTGCCACCAATGAAAGTGTCTTAGAAAATTCAACAGTGTTTTAGTTTTTTCCCACCGGCCCATATCACCCTTCACGCAATTCTCCATCCCATATCCACCCTAAATTTAGCCCGTCCTCAAACAAATCATATTTTATCCTAAAAATATCCTGAACCGATTGGTTCATCCAACATAAAAATTTACCCGCAAAAATACAATGAACGATTAGTTTATTAAAAATCAAATTTTATCCGAAAATAACACTGAATCAATTGGTTTATTAATTTTTACTGAATGAAACTACCGATTTATCAAAAATAATTTTTGTTCGAATAATACACAAGAACGATTTAGATTTTTCACGGATAAATGTTCTCAATGGACTCAATGTTCAGTATGGCATCGGTCTGTTCAAAAGTATATCGAACCAATTTTATGCAGGTTGATACCATCG
Source organism: Psyttalia concolor (assembly GCA_030522845.1). Taxonomy (NCBI): domain Eukaryota; kingdom Metazoa; phylum Arthropoda; class Insecta; order Hymenoptera; family Braconidae; genus Psyttalia; species Psyttalia concolor. Next base: position 3,404 of record JAPYZM010007637.1, on the reverse strand, counting down.
GTATTTTACCACGGGGAGGTACGTATAGATACACAACCACACAGTCAAGGAAAACTATATTGTGGTTATTGCTGGAACAAAGAGCCTCCAAAAACCGTATTATTCACGCGGGTAACTCTAAAGAATATCGCCTACCCTGTGGTATTATGGTCGATGGGTATTCTGAGAATGAAAATCATCAGAAATGTGTCTTTCAATTTTACGGCTGTTTTTGGCACGGGTGTGCTACTTGTTATAAAATAAATAGACATAGAGAGTTACGTGGAGGAGATTCGCTTGATATCTGATATGAAACTACCATGTTGGCGGCTAATAAGATTCGTCACCTTGAGTCCACTTTGATAGAAATGTAGAAGTGTGCCTTTGATGAGCAATTAGAAAACTCCATACAAGAATATAGATAGGGCACCCTCCAGTTTACGTACATGAGGAGTGCCAAGCGCTGAAATCCTGTGATAATAATCTTGATAATGTCGAAGGCCTTGTAAAATGCACTGTTGTTACACTGTTGCTAACTTACATCAAGACGACATAGATCGCGAATTTACGGGTACATGGGTTATAGATGAATTACGAAAGGCCGTTGAAAAGGGTTATCGAATAGTAAAATTTTTTGAATTCTTCCAATACAAGACCGTTCAATACAATCGCGAAAGTAATATTGATGGATTATTCAACAATTATGTAAACACTTTCCTGAAAGAAAAACAAGAAACCTCTGGCTATCCACACGGTTGTTCAACTGATGGAGATAAAGATACTTATACACAAGAATATTTTGAGGAGGCAGGTGTCTTACTTGAGAAACATAAGATAGAGAGTAACCCTGGGTATAGAGCCTTAGCGAAAATGATTCTGAATGCATTTTGGAGGAAATTTGGTCAGAGAGAGAACTTACCGCAAATTGAAATCGTGACGACAAGAGAAAGATTATTAGAAATGATAAATAGCCGTGAGCTTGTGATTACAGGACTACTTCCCGTTAACGAAAAAATGATGTATGTCAATTTTGTATATAAGGATGAGTCACTTCTACCGACAATCATATTTAACTTCGTTATTGCTGCCTACGCAACAACACAGGCACGGCTCAAATTATATGAACACTTCGGGAGACTTCAGAAGAGAGTGCTATATTGTGATACAGATTCGGTGAAAGTTGTGTCAAAAGATGGCGAATAGGAACCCGAATGCGGTAAATTTCCCGGTGATTTACCAAATGAGTTAAAAGATTATGGGGAGAGTAGCTACATCAAGTCTTTTGTATCAGGGGGCCCAAAATTCTATGCGTATCTCATTCAAACACTTAATAATGTGATAAAAGGAGTATGTAAAGTTAAAGGTAGTATATTGAATTTCAGTAACAGCCAGCACATCAATTACAGATCCCTCAGAGAATTGGTACCACGTGATCAGACGCACAGAATTCCATCAGGTGATGACAAGGAGAGAGGTGAAAATGACTTCTGTTTGTAACACTAAACGACAATGTAAAAATGTATATAGGACTGTTCCATATGGATATGTAGTGGATGAATGACTAATTGTAGTGTTAAGTATAAAATATAGAAAAGGATATAGATGTGTATGTACCAAATGAATAATAATATAATAATAATAATAATAATTGAAATGTGACATAATAATAATAATAATTGAATAATATAATAATAATAATAATAATTAAAATGTGACAGTGTTATCAGAGCTAAATGATCTCGTCGTCAGCATTTTTTAAATCAAGCCCACACTCTCAACTCAATTCTCAATGTTCGTACACCCGGCTCATCTCAGTACTGTTTCTATTCTGGTCTAAGCAACACCGCGTTATGGACATTGTTGTAGATATACAGGGTTATATTGGAGCCAATAATCGTTTTATAGCCAAGAAAATTGCAGTTGTTGAGTTTAAAGGTGATTCGACGTGCCACTGCGTCCTCAAATCATGCGCGTCGCTAAAAATGCCATATACACATCGAAAGGAGTACAAGTGGTTAATCACATATCATCATGGTAGCGATTGGAGTATCAGAAACGTAAATTTAAACGAACTGATGCAAAACCATCTGCGTAGTCTAGTCCGACGTGCTGATCGTATATATGTGAGGGGGTCTTGCAAAGCAGATTGAATTAAGCGGCACACAGCAAGAGAAGTTATAGACCTTGCAGAGGAAGAAGACACCAGTTGTCCATCGTTTCGTAAAATGGAGTAATCTTCAGTTGTATGTGATTACCATACCGTCGTTGATCAGCGAAAATAGCAAACACCACATATATTGTGGTATAACTCAAGCTCATCAGCTTCGTGATTGGATAAATAAAAATTCTTCTGTAGATGTATGATTGTGATAATAAAGATCTTTATCAATAGTATTGGTTTTCTTTTTTCGTTATGGTGGTTGAGCGGGAGTGTGTGGGACACATAAAACATAAAACCGGAGACTCTTCACTATCAGTTTCAATCATAGATACGCGCTGGAAACATCCATGGACGTCTATAATAAGCGGTCCTACGGGATGTGGGAAAACAGTTTTTGTCGAGACATTTTTGCCGAACCGATTTTCTATGTCCGATACAAAATTTTCACGAATTCTTTTGTATTCTGCGGAATGGCAGCCCACATACCTGCAATATCCAAACGCTAATTTAATTGAGTTCCGCGAAGGCCTGCCACAGAGTGAAGATTATAGTTCTGATTCACGACTGAAATTCATTATTACTGACGATTTGGTGCGCGAGTCATCGAATTACACCATTACCGATCTCTTCACGCAAGGCAGTCATCATAAAAATCTGACTGTCCTTTTCATAACACAGAATATATTTCATCAGGGGCGGGCCAGAGAGACTTTTCTCTGAACTCCAATTATATTGTGATTTTCAAGAATGCCCGGGATCGCGCGCAAATTGAACACGTCGCGCGACAAGTTTATCCTGACAGTCCCAAGTTTTTGCAAGAAGCCTATCTAGACGCGATCTCGCGACCGCACGGTTAGATAAAATTGGATCTGAAGCAATCCGCACCAGTAGATAATCGAATACGCAATTCAATCTTTCCAAATGACCAAAAACAGTTCGTGTACGTGTCGCGAAAAGGTATATGTCACAGGTAATAATCAATAGACAAGTCAGTATTGCTTGTAACATGGCTGCGCGCGGCATGCCCAGTAAGAAATTGACAATTGTCCTTCAAGCCCTTTGTCATTTAAATAAAGAAACGGGACAGGTGTTGCTTAGGAAAGCTGATACGGACTTGATAGGATATATATGCGAGTGCGCGTCAAACATTTTACGTGGTAATATAGCAATTGGCCAATCTCAGAAAAATTAAGTGAAACCGTAAAAAAAAAATATTTCGTGACCTGACGGTTGGTAAAAAGTATCTATCAAGCAAGGAGAGAGA
>JAPYZM010007636.1:0-11805 GCA_030522845.1 Psyttalia concolor | reverse complement strand
AAAATTGCGAAACATGAGAAAATCAATTCATTATTATGACAATCATATATAACGAATAACCGTTCGGGAGCATGTTGCTAATTCATTAGCAAAAAAAACCTATATGATGTCGACTGCAACGGCTTATGCCACTTGTTTTTCATGATAAATTCATACTGATCGGCACACTCATTGCGACAAAATATTACATCGAAAAAGTCTAGATAATTTTCTCAGGAAAGATAATTTTTTTGAACGTAGATAACGTTCGAAAAGATAAGCGATCCGGGCCTTAAACAAATACTTAATTCATTTATGTACTCTAAAACGGTCGTTAATTAAATGAATTAATTAATAATTGTAATACTGTTTTGTATAAGGCTGATACTAGTATAAGCAACTCGTGTTGTTATGACACACACTCACATTATACACTCGCGCAGAGAACGAAACAATCATCGAAAACCAATTAATTCAGTTCCAGCTAGATGTCACTGTCCATTAATGTTTTAAGGTTATTTTTTAAAAAATTACGTAAAACTACGTATTGGTGTAATGAAACAGTGACGATTACAGCTGATTGAACTTGAGGTTATGAGTTGACAGTATGGATGCCGGCTGCGTGTTGTTAGATGGCGCCCTGATAAGTCAATTGTAAGGAAGTTTTTTGGGTGTAATTATAGATTATTCAACGTTTGTGACATATTATGGCACAGTTTTGGAATCGTGCATAATCACGCGTTTATACGCCTGAAAAAAGCACTGTAAATTTGGACTTACACGCACGTGTAACATAAAAAACTTTGTCACGTGACTTCCTTTTTGGACATTATCGCGGAATCTAAGTGAAATAGTATATTTTTGCTCAAGACCTTTTTCATAGACCTCGGTGCACTCCACAAAACAGGTATTCAGACAAATTTTCATTTCTCACCATTTTGAGCTCTCAAGAAGAAAATTAGACAATTCCAATTTTGCCAATTAGTTTTTCTAAAATATCTTTAAATCGTCGAAAAACAGTGCATTTTCATAAAAATCTTTTATGTAGATCACCTTGCGCTCTACCAAAAAAATTTTATCAAAAATGCGCTACCTTTCTGACTCTGCTGCATAGAATTCAATTGTTATTCTGTGGCATTACAACAAATACAAAGACATGAAAAATATTGCATAGTTTTTCAATAATGCTCCGTATGATTTTAAACTAAAGTCACTCGATTCCCTCATTAACTTAAGGCCACTTGTGTAGGAAATTATCAACTATATAATTGCCCTCGAAGAAGAATGAAAAAACTAAAGCAGCAGTGGAATAAAACGTCGGCAGGAACTGCAATAACATCTCTCTACTACCTTGCTTTTATAAAATTTGATATTCAACTGTTGTCCTTCATCATACTCCATTATACTCTTTGGAAAAATGTACTCTATCCGAAATGTTTTGTCCAATAACAAAGCAGAAGAAATGATGATGTTTCCAGTTTGGAAAATAAACAAGTTTCATTAGCCTTCTATAAAAACACCGGATTCATGTTCGAAATTTTCTCTTTAAAAAAAAATTCCCGTCAAATTATTGTTTGCGTACTAACAGTAAGTCTCTCGGAAAACTCGATATACCGTACCTTTTACTCAGTAATGCGGTCGCTTTTTAATTCATACATCGATGGTTCAAGAATTTAATATTCACTGCTCGTAGAGGCCTTGTAGTCATAAAAACTTTTAGAATACTCAAGGTCTTACATCTACCTTACGTTTTTTCTTAGCCAGAAGATTTTCCAACTCAGCAGGAGTATAGTCGCTGTTAGTGCATGGCTATAGGGCTGTTAATTTTTCACGATTGAGCGAGCACCGATTGAGTCAACTGCTTGAAATGATTGATGTCATCAAGCGGAAGAGAACGAGCTGAAAAATTCCATCTTGGGAATATATCTGCTTTCTTCAGTTGTCTCCCCGTTTCTTGTTCCATATTATTCCCTTTGAACCCAATCGTGATATTTATGGATCCTCCTGTCCATTTTTATGGGAGAGCTCCATTACTTGATAGAAATTATGAGACACATCCGTACATGCAATAATTTCCAGTTCGTTATTTCTTGAAATTATTCATACCCTTCAGCTAAATAATTATTTTCCTATTAGTAACCGACGGTAGTGGCCGTGCGGTTAGAGTGCTAGACTAGTATGTCAATGATCCGGGTTTGTTTCCCGTCACCAGCGGTCAAAATTTGTAAAAAATTTACAGCACTTTAATCTCACTGTTCACTGCTGAGCGATAGTCTTGTAAAAGGGACGACTGTACCTGGCCAAGGTCTTCCCGCCAGGCTAAGGTTTTTCCTTGGTCCTTGAGGATTGCCGTACAGCAGTGGCGGGGAATGTCATGGGTAAATACGTAAAAACCCGAGATGGTATACGTTAGGACACGAAGTTTTGTTGTCCTATTAATCTTAAAAATAACGATTGATACATGAGACGCGTGAAATGGTTTGAACCATACCTAATCGCATATATCCACTGGAATAGAATTGTGGCCTAGTATGGCCCCTCATCATTCTAGATATCTTGATCATGAAAAAGGTCTGCGGGGTGGTAAGGGAATGCGGGGGTGGTCAGACGGCGTCCGAGTGAGAGAATGGCGGAATGAAAGAAACGACCCAATCGGTAAGAAGATCACGCGCTGAACGTAACGGCCCAGGAGACTTCCATTCCCTTCTCTCCGTCTCACTTGTTGATGCGCAGAACTATCATCTCCTTCCACCTCTCCCGGTCGGCCATCGGCATCTCTTAGCTGTAATTTAGACTTTCAATTTAGACCGGTGCTCGGGCTATTCCAAGGAGTATTCCTATCCTTCGGTATACTGGTGGCGGGACAGAGATAAAGAAGAAGAAATGCAATCGGCGCTTCAAACTACCACACGATAGTCAGCTCGTGCCTCCATATCGTTTCATTGCCGATCCTCAAAGCGGATGGGTAGGACAGCAATGAACGGGGATGTAGACTCCCGCCCGATCCAATAGGCTGCATAACTATTGTGATATGGAATACATGGTTTGCCTGCCGAATGTTATTGAAAAATGAGGATTTTTAAAGGAGATGGATTGCGAATTCATCATACAAATTTATTCGTGTCCAATTGAATTATAATAGAGAAATTAAAACCTACGGTAGAGTCCGTGTGGTTGGAGGGCTAGACTACCCCGACAACAATTTACCGATAAATTACCGGATATTTACCGGTCTTACCCGGGACTTTTCCATGGTATCAGTAAAGATCGATCCTTGGGTAGTATACCAATGATCCAGGTTCGCTTCCTGTCACCAGCGTTTAAAATTTGGAAAAATTTGTAGCATTTTAATCTCACTGTTCACTGCTGAGCGGTAGTCTCGTAAAAAGGACGACAGTACCTCGCCATGGTTTTCCCCTCAGGGTGATGTTTTTCCTTGGTCGTTGGCGAATGTGGTATAGCTGGGTCGGGGGGCGGGAAGGGTACATCTGTAAACACCCGAGAGGGTATACGTAAGGCCGGGATTTTTTTTTATAATAGAGAATTGGAAAATAGGACGTTTGGAGGTGTTTCTGGAAAAAAAATAGTTTGAAATAACAGAGGAGGTGTAATACTTTAGCAACATCTTTTTGAGACTATCAAATGAACCAATTGAAAGAATTCCGCTCAGATTTACGGCAAACTAGTGGGTCTCTTCTGTACACGGAAGACCCACAAGTTCGAGAAAAATTACTGTGCTGAGCATTAGAATCGAGATACACAAAGTCAGAATACTGGAATATGTTTTAGTCGCACGAAAAAATTACATTAAAATTACATTTAAAAAATGATAGAAAGCCTTGAAAATATCCCGGGTACAAAAATATCCGTCTTTGGAAGCTCTTTCAAATAGCTTCAGAAGAAATCTTCACAGATTATGTCAAAGATTTTTGTCGGTCACCAAAAGATCTTCAAAAGACTAATATGTATCTTCTCTTCGGACGATAACTTTTTATTATTATGAAGAACAAATACGCAGTCTCGCTTCGTATTTTAACTTAATAAATTCGGTTTCACTCAATACCATCGTTCTCCTACCGGAATAACCGATAAACACAAATTAAAAATTCTTTATCGGAATGGGTTTTGAATTTACAACTTACGGAGTCGCAACCTAACGCGTTACCACGGAGCTATCGCACGCAATTGTAATTGGTGGTAATCGGTGTGGCCCATATAAATGACAGCTCCTTTTTTTTACACCTGATAGATGACAATGATAAATCAAGCCTGCAAATAGAAAAAATCTATATTTTAATTATTATTAACATTATTATGTTTCTAGAAGAAAAACAATTTTTCTTCAAAAAATATTTTGACCGAAAAATCATTTGTTTTAAAGGGACGTTTATTAACTTGAAGTTAATAGATATCGTCAGCGAGAATTTCAAAAACCTCAATTATGATTTTAAAAACGTATGTTACGGGATTATTTATGTAATTTACATATTAAAAATCATAAAATACGATAGATGTTGCCGCAAATTACCACATTTTCCATTTTTTAAATAAAAAAAATTTTGTAACTTGACTTTCTTTTTTGACATTATCTCGGAATCTAATGGAGGTAGAATATTTTTGGTTAGGACCTTTTTTATAGGCCTCATTACATTCTACAATAAAGGCTTAGACACAAATTTTGATATCTCAAAATTTTAAGCTCTCAAGAAGAAATATAAAAAATTTCAATTTTGCCAATTAGTTTTTCTAAAATATCTCTTTGGCCGGATTTCGCCAAAAATTCTCGTATTATGAGAACAAAAATGAAACCCATTCGGGGAGTAGTTGTGTCGTATATATTATACGTGATAGCATCGGCCTGTGACGTCACACCGGTAAAACGTCAACTGGGCTCGATACGCCGTCGCGTATCGTGATTTGATATAAGTAAAAGAGATTTGTAGATAAATGATTCGCTTGGTGTAAACCAGGTGTTTAACCGTTTTAAATTCATAAAGTACGCTGAACCTTATAAATTAATGAAAGAAATACCGAAGAAAAAAGGATGTAGCGAGGGTATTTCGAGTGACATAATAAAAATAATTATGGGAACGCCTGAAAACTTATTGAAACGAACTTTCAATAAGTCTCTGGAACAAGGGCACGTAGCAGATAATTGGAAACATTCGGAAATAATCCCAATACAAAAAGTTAATAACACCATTAAGGCCCGGATGGAGAGGCCATTTTTGTCCTCCCCTCCCTCCGACTCCCCTTGCCGACACTTTCAGCCATCTAAGATGGCGGATTGAGAGGGGCATAGAGAGTCATTTTTTAGATTGTATCATTCCCAAAAACAAGGCACAAAAGAAAAAATAGTATGTTTCAGCACGTGTGGGGCAATTGCGTTTTCAACGTGTGCGGGGTTTACAGCATGAGCTGTAACCACACACGTTGAGGACGAAATTTCCCAACAAGTCCTGAACTTAATTTTATGCCACGACGCCTGGAACCGGCTGAATTAGGCACAAGGCGCGAAGCGCCGAGTGCGTAGTCAGCCGGTTTCAGGCAGGAGTGGCATAAAGGCCTTTATCGCACCCACAGAAATTTCATTTTTTATTTTTTAAGCCTATTTTTAGGGCTCACTTTTAAAAATTCGCGACGAGAAAAATAAACTACGGAACCGGGTGTATATCCAGATAATTTTTGCTAGGGAGATAACGAGCGGACGATCAGCTGTTATGCCCATGCACTGATACACACATAATCACGGCGCTGCGTCGGTAAACACGGCAAGTTCAAAGCTGTCCAGTGCTCTCTCTTATAATATTTGGATTGTTAGGAATGTAAAGAAATCTGTTTGATCGATCATGCATAATCACAGTCATAACTGTTCATCGATAAAGCTAGCAACTCGTAATACCTCGATATACTTTCGTCTGTTTTAACCGATTGGTTCTCTCCTGTCGCGTCTTCTTACTGTACACATGGAGCTATTACTTAATTATTAATTATCCAAATACATCGTCAATATGAAATATATTTGGTGTTCGTGTACAAGTGATTTATATTCTCCAAAGATCCCACTGCATGGCTAACAGGTTATGGGCCCAAGTTCGTATCAATAAAGTATAGAAAAATCGCAGTTTTTCTGAGGAACAATAATCGGCCTGGGGAAGCGTGCTTACTGTGTTGAGGCCATTCCCTCGTTTTTCCGTTTGCGTGTGAAGACGCTGGAAGTTGTCAAGATGTCACATACTTCAACGTCGATTTCGAAGCTTGATACGGAGAACTTCGACACTTGGGAGATGGATGTGAATGCACTTTCAATAAAATCTGATCTTTGGGGATATACAAATGGAAAAATTGAAAAGCCGAGCGAAGGAGCAGTTGGCATTGCCGTATGGGAAGCCAAGGATGAAAAAGCCTTTTCAGAAATAATTTTGACTGTGAGTAAATCTGAGAAAAAACATTTAAAAAAGTGTACGACTTCGCGTGAGGCTTGGCTCAAATTGAGAGAGGAGTTTCAGTCGTCTGGTCCGGCTCGAAAGGCGAGTCTATTGAACAAATTAGTGACACATAACATGCAGGATGGAGAGGATTTGAAGTATTATATTGACAACCTCATGGACACGGTCGATAAATTGGGAGAAATTGGAGTAAAAGTGGATCAGGATTTATTGTCAATATTGATGTTGAATAGTTTACCTCCGTCTTCAGCAATGTTTCGCAAGGCTATGCCGTCGAGGGACGACATTTTGAAGCCACCGCAGTTGAAGGGGAAAATATTTGAGGATTTTGAGTCGACGAAGTCATTCGGAAGCGCGGAGAATGAGGATTCTAGTGTAATGTTTGCCAAAAAGAGCAATTTTTCTCGATGGAGGAGTAATCATAGCAGTTATACGTAGAATGCCGAGGTAGATGGGGGTATACTTGGAGATGATTTAGAATCGGAGGCTGATCTGATGGATGAAGTAGCTCTTTTAAATTGTCAAGAAAAGAATAAGTCTCGATCTCTTTGGTGTTTGGATAGCGAGTGTTTGTCCCATATGGTTGCAGATAAAAATACTCTTAAAGGATTTTCTGAGGTTGCCAGGCCCCTGAACCTGGCGAATAAATGAACTACGATGATTTCAGGAGTCGGTAAGACACGATTAAACGTGCCAAATGGGGTGAAAAGACAGGCCGTGAGTTTGGACGGTGTTTACTACGTGACTGATCTACGTTCAAATTTATTATCGGTGTCGAAAATTGCAGATAAAGGATATGAAGTTTGTTTTAAGAGGGATGAAGCTGTTGTTAGAGATGAGAGAAACCAAATTTTAGTTCGAGCAGAGAGAAAAGGAAATTTATACTTCGTAAGAGATGATGAAACTGCAGGAGTGGCTGACATGACACTGGGAACGACGAAATCAAAGAGTACTTCAGATTTGGCATGAAATCATGGGATATGTCAATGTTGCTACTCGGAAGCAGATGCAGAAGTATGGAGCTGTGCAGAATATGAAGTTTGAGGACTCGAGAGTTCTTCAAACGTGCGAGGTATGTACTACAGAGAAAATCACGGCGTTGCCGTTTAAGCAGGCCGATGGAGTAAGGACAAAAGACATTCTGCAAATCGTTCATGTAGACCTATGTGGTCCTATGAGGGTACCGACGGGTTCTGGAGCAAGGTATATGATTGTTTTCGTTGATGATAAGTCACGTTGGTGTACCGTTAATTTTCTGAAAACGAAAGATGAGTGTTTAAAGGCTTTTAAGGTCTTCAAATTAATGGTCGGAACAGAAACAGTAAAAAGGATCAAATTTCTTCAATCGGACAATGGGAAGGAGTTTTGCAACTCGACGTGTGACGTTTTATTGAAGGAGAATGGAATCCAGAAGCGTCTGACAGTGCCATAGAGACCTCAGCAGAATGGGGTAGCTGAGAGGATAAACAGGACCCTCATGGAGATGGCAAGGTGTCTTAGGAAACAATCGAATATTCCAGAGTATTTTTGGGCAGAAGCGGTTAATACTGCCTGCTACATTAGGAATAGTTGTTCCTCCAAGAGTCTTCAAGGGATTACACCATACGAAATCTGGGAGAGACGCCGGACCTCTCACACGTGAGGGTGTTTGGAACCAAAGCCTTCGTTCCGGACAAGACACAGAAGGATAAGCTCAAGTCCAAAGGATTGGAGTGTGTTTTTATAGGGTACTCTACGCAATCAAAGGCGTATCGTTTGTGGTATCCGGAGAAGAGAAAAATTCTAGTCAGTCGGGACGTAAGATTTATTCATTCTCCAGGGTTCTAGGAAAATGCTGATTTAATTCTTCATAATGAACCTGATAACCCACTAAAATCAACGTACAATCTGTGAAGGTCGAAGGGGAGTTCTGAAAATGAGGCGGATATTCTGGAAACAGGGTAGGTTCCAGATCCTACTTGTTCTCCTTTTCCCCATCCACAAGATCAGAGGGTGCTCAGTGCTAGTGAATCAGAAACGACTCCACGATTCAGGAGAAGGCTGCCGTCTGAACCTGTGAGGGAGGAAAGAAGAGTTGGTCGTCCTCGCTTGCTTCGGACTGGAGGTGGAGGTAAACCGAAGAAAATTTTCAACACCTCCAAAAGGCCTGGAGAAGGACAACGTATTGAGGTGGGGGAGTACGATGAGGAGTGTTTGAAATCACCAGCTGAACCCGAGTTAGAACAGGATATTTTTGCTGAGTTGGTCTCTTGTGATAATGCGGTGACCTGGCAGGAGGCTGAGATGACGTCCGACGCTGATTCCTGGATAGCAGCTCTAGAAGATGAGTATCTATCTCTTTTGTATAATCAGGTCTGGGATGTTATTGAACGTCCGGAGGGGCAGAGAGTCCTGAAAGATCGTTTAATCTTCAGAACTAAAGTGGACGGAGAAAATAAGAAGAAGAAGGTTCGTTTGGTAGTCAAGGGCTGCTCCCAGCGACCGGGGGTGGATTACAGCGAGACTTCATCACCGGTACTAAGGTCCACATCGGTACGAGTGCTATCGGCTGTCGCAGCAGAGTATGGACTAACAATATATCAGATGGACGTTGTAACGGCGTACTTAAACGGTTTTTTAAAGGAAAAGATTTTTATGGAGGTCCCTGACTCTGACCAACCAGGAACCGGTTGGGTTCAACAAACAGGTATTACGTGATGGGGAGATGGCTGAAAGAGCTGGTCTGTGGCTAGAATCTCTGATGACATGTCAAAATGCTGTGTGTTTGCTGAAACGTGCACTGTACGGGTTAAAACAAGCAGAGGTGAGTTGGTGTAACGATTGGTCGAGGAGTTACGTAAGTTGGGCTTGCAATCAACTGGTCATGATCCCTGTTTGTTCTTTAGCAGACGTAGAATTTTTTTGATATTAATCACAATTTATGTAGATGAATTTTTGATCGCTGCTAATGATGATGACTGGGTTGGAGAAATGAAGACGCGCATGTCTAGAATAATGAATAATATTAAAATTAGGTTGTTTGCTGATGACATGGTATTGTATGTGTCAGGAAGAAATCCAGAGAGAATTGAACGAGAATTGAGCCACAAGTTTCATGACGCTGAGAACTACATAGGAAGTAATCAATTGCAAGTAAATGTAAATAAAACCAAATTCCTGATAGTCAAAATCGAATGTAAAAAACAGAAGATTCCCTGGCGTCACAAGAATGTGGAACGCTAGATAAATTTCCCGTCTTGGCTGCATCCATTCTTTCTCTGTCTCTGTCTCTCTGACTCTCTGTCTCTCTGTCTCTTAAATGACGTGAGGCGTAGTGTGGACAAGAGGAAAGTCACTGTTCTAGTGCTCTTCGACTTCTCCAAGGCGTTCGATACTGTGTCTCATCCTTTGCTGCTAGCTAAACTCAGCGCCCTAGGCTTATCAACGGGGACTGTCACCTGGTTCCGGTCATATGTCAAGGGTCGTTCTCAGGCAGTTAGGGGCGAAAATGGTCTTACTAGTTTCCTCGGTACTGGTGCGGGTGTACCCCAAGGATCCATCCTTGGACCGCTTCTGTTTTCCCTCTTCATCAATGACATTGGCGGCGCCATCCGTGAGACCCGCTATCTCCTTTATGCTGACGACTTCCAAATCTCTTTTTTTCATTTATGGAGTCTAGTAGAATATTCTTAGGGCATCTACTCCTGTCTAATACTAATAGCTAAGTGTGTATTCTACATTTTCATGTTTAGTACATTTTTGGAGAGCTAGTTATATGTTTTAGGAGTATTCAGGGCTAGTCACGTGATTATCATTTTGTGGGAGTAGGGATAGACAGTGGATATTAGTACTGAGTATCTGTGTCTGAAGGTCTGGCAGGACCTTGATGGTTTAGGACACTTCGGACTAATTTAGATCTTAATGTAGGGATTTATTTAGGGAGGAAAATTCTAAATGAGGGTTGTGTATTACGGTAAGGTTGTAATATTATTTACTTTTAGTATCTCATGTATTTTGGACATATTGAGGATTACGTTTACTAGGGTTTGTTTTAAGAGAAGAAAATGGGTTCCTAATGATTAGAATTTTGAGGTATGCGACAGATCTTGCGTAGTTAAAGCGAGTCATCGGGATAATTAGTCCAGGCCCATTTAATTATTTCAGGGGATTGTTGATACTATTGTTCCGGATCAATACGTCAGATTGCAACCCGACAGGTTATTACGATTGATTTGGGTAATTATTCCGACGTCTACCATACAGATTGTTCGGTGATTTGGAAGCCGGGGTTTACTGCAGTTCTGTGGCCTAGCCAATAAAATTAGTACTACAGTTTTCGTTACCGGTTTATCAAGTTTCTTTTACTCCCCATGTTTCCAAGGGCACCACCCGAATCCATCCTTCTCTCCATAACCCAGCATACTGAGCAGCGCGGGGAACCGTCATATCTTCCTTAACCCTCTCGTGATGTAGGGTAAGTGAATTTTTGTGGTCGGTTATCGTTTCGGTTACGCTTGAGTCTCGAAAGTTACGTGTTTCGAGTTTGCTAGTTTCTCGCCCCTTTGAATTAACTGGCGCCGTTGATTAGTTTTAAGACCCGGCCTACTCGAGGTTTTTTTTTTAGTCACGAGAATTTCCCACAATGCACGTTGATTGTAGCTGTTTACTGTCTACGTAATTACAGCCGAATAAGGGCATGAAAAATTATGATCTAGGTGTCAGGCAAAAGCTCATAATCTCTAATACGTCGGGAATCAGGTCTCAGGGGGGACAATTCATGATTAGCATCAAATACTAGGCATCAAATGAAGGCCTATTTTTCCCCAAAACCACTACAAAACTCTCCAATATAGCGGTCAAGTTTCACTCGCGAAATAAACACAAAATATAATTCAGGAACAAACGACACGCACTAGAGACCTGATTCCCGACACACTAGATATAATAAGCTTGAATTTGAGGCGAAACACATAATTTATATTGCCCGTTTTCGGCCGTAGTTACGTAGGCGGTAATTGAGAAGATCACCTGTCAATGTGGGTAGGTTTTACAGCCTCCGACAACTGTCAGATGTCGCCACTATCAATTCAAAAATGAGCCGAGTGGATTGTGGATTGCCCGCAACACCGAATACACGGATATAGGCCCCCGTGTTGCGGACACCGCAGTTAACCAAGATTTCGATTAAAATAATACAGAAGTAATGAATATTCAATTTCAATGAGTCCGGGGAATATTCATACAGCACGTAAATGAAGGGGAAAAGTCGCCACCATAGATGGAGAAGACAATTCCACCCCTCCCATCATAGGCAAAAGAGATACACTTCTATCTTCGGAACTAGAACAATGCGCAGCTGGTAGGCGTGACTAATCATAGCAGCTGAACGTAGGTGGAG
>JAPYZM010007625.1:0-11749 GCA_030522845.1 Psyttalia concolor | reverse complement strand
AGATTCGCTATGAAATCAATGCTATTGAGATTGATAAAGTAAAGAATGTGGGGATCACTTCTCTGATGGAAAATCTCGTATCCTTGACACCGAATCAAACTATCTTGATGGAAAATGCAGGCTGGTTGGGTGTGCAAGAGACATTGAGTTTAACTGATGACAATGGATACTTTGACATCTCCATCCCATTGAGCATGTTGCTGGGATTTGTTAAAGATTACTGGAAAATCATGGTTAATGTGAAACATGAGTTCGTTTTAGTTAGAGCTCGTCATGATAACAATGCTTCAATTCAAACTGCTGAGGAAAATGTGAAACAAAATTTTACAAGAATTAATTGGATGGTTCCATATGTGACGTTATCGGATACTAAGAAAATACAGTTGCTAAATTTTATCCAGAAGGATCGTGCAATATAGATGAGTTTCAGATCTTGGGAATTATATGAGTATTCAATGGTTCCAGCGGCAACAAAACATATGTGGACGGTGAAAACTGCAACTCAGCTTGAGAAACCACGTTATATCATTCTAGGCTTCCAAACAGATCAGAAAAATAATGATAAGAAAAATGCTAGCTATTTTGATCATTGCAGCATCACTGATGTGAAATTGTTCCTGAATTCTCAAAATTATCCATATGGAAATTTAGATGTAGATATGTCGAGAAATCAGTATTCAATATTATATGACATGTATGCAAACTTTCAATCAGGATATTATAATCAACAGGCGAATAACCCCTTATTGACAAAAGAACAAGTTGCATCGATTACACCCTTGGCAGTTGTTGATTGCTCCAACCAAAATGAACCCTTGAAATTTGGACCTGTAGATGTGCGATTGGAGTTTGAAGTAAAAATAAGCTTTTCTCCGAAGACTGCAGCCTATTGTCTCGTTTTGCATGATCGACTCGTAAATTACAACCCCATAAGTGGATGAGTAAGAAGGGTAATCTAAGGAGGAGTATAAATTCTCATGTCTATAGAACTATGTCATCAGTTACCATGGAGGTGCTGGTGGATGTACAAGGTTTCCAAACGCTCTTCAATGAGTTCATCGTGAAAGAATTTGCATACACAGTTCTGAATTCTACCGTTGAACATCCTACCGAACACTTCCTCAGTCCGCCATGGACATTCTGAAGTTTACCAGTAAAGTATAGACGAGTTAATCTGTGGCTAGAGCATCATCACCATGGATTACCTTGGCACTATGGAAATACATCGTACGACGAAGTTGAACAATTAATACAACAATGGGACAATGTTACGAAAATTTATGTGAAAGGCGAAGATTAGCATCACGAGGAATTAATATTGAAGAATTCTATACTGATTGTCCATCCCTTAATACATTCAAAGAATTGCCAGCTCACACTTGTCCTTTTCATAGTTATACAGAGAACAAGGCGTGTGCTGTAAAAAATGTTAAATTATTGCAAACCTGGTTGATATAGAAGAAAAAAATTGTACGAACAGTTGATCGATCGTTTGACATTTATTCCAAACTAAATAATTTGGTTTTAATGGATCGTGAGGATATTTCATATCTACCACATTCATTCATTTGTTCAATTGCGGCATCTAATGTTGATCAGGCTTGGGACAAGTTGACTGATGCTATGAGAGTTCGGTGGTCCATCAAAAGATGTAGACGTTGTTTAGAACATTATGATACTCTAGAAGCTGGTACATTTAATGGGCCAACACCTATGATAAGGGATTGTGTGAAATGTAATTTTCCATAAAAAAATGTGTTTCATTATATTTTTATTCATACATTTCTTATATGCTATTACATTTTTTGTATGAATGGAAAAATTATCAATAAAGAAAAAATGAAAATAATGTTATATTTTATTTAAGCACTATTTCCTTTATCACCTGCATGAAACATGATTTCATTATATTCTCCACCCAAATACTTCAACTTCGGCGCACCGTTCTTGATTTCAATCAACAAATCTTCAAATTCTTCAGGATTTTCAATGAAAAACTTTGACATTCTTCGGTTCCGAAAAACTGAATAAGGATTATTTAAATGAAGGATGACACTCATTCCATGTTTAGTTTTCACTTTAAATGTCGCCGTAATGGTATACAAGTGGTTCAATGCAAGATCAGACAATTTCAGTAGTGACAGTTCTTTCAATTCGGTGTTGATTTTGTCGAAATATGCTCTATCTGCTTTAGCCGCCATCTTTGAATCAAGTTGTATGCGGACACTGTTCGATCCTCTTCCTAAGTATTGTAGTGTTGGTGAACTGTTCTCAATGTAATTGCAAAAACTCTCAAATTCCTTGGAATTATCAGTAAAGAACCTGGCCAGTCGGTTATTCACAAAAACTGAATACGTATTTGATAGATGTAAAATAACACCTGTGCTTTATTTGGTATCAACTTTGGATGCTGCGGTGATGGTGTATGAATAATCGCGTTTCAACTCAGATATTTTTACCAGAGGGAGTTCCTTCATCTCTGCAATAGTATTTATCACATCGAAATTTGCTTCACTTCTGACAGTTGATTCGGGGTGAAAACGAAGATTGTTGTATTTTTCACCCAAATATTCCAACGTTGGTGTGCCTTTCTCAATATGTTGCTGGAAATTTTCGAAGCTTTTGGGGTTTTCCGAGAAATATTTGGCCAGTCGATGATTCAGAAAAACTGAGTGAGTATCTGACCGATGAAGAATAACACCAACTCCGTACTTTGTCTCCACCTGGCGAACTGCAGGGATGCTATAATATGCCCCAGCTTCCAGATCAGCCAATTTGATGAGAGGAAGATTTTTCAACTGGGCCACTCTGTTGATTTTAGCGAGATCCATATTGATTTTTCGGCTTGTGTGTAACTAAATACAAGTTTTGTGGAGATTGGAACAGGGTATTTTTATATCACTTCTACACTGTATCACTTGTTTCACTTTTTGAATATTCTTCAGGAGAAGGTCTAAACGTTTTTTTAATTCTTGACGTTTGAGATGCTTCTTCATGAAGACCGTTGAGATCAACTGATGACAGACACCCAATTTTCTCCATTTATATCAGTGAATTACCCCCACTCCTTTTATTAACAATACAATGGGTGGGCGAAAGTAAATTAAGACCCCCCCCCCCTTCTTTTTCAATAATTTTAACATAATTATTGCTAGTGGTTTTTACAACATTAGGGGGGGGGGGGCATGCGAGACCTGTTATCGTTTGAAAAAAGGGTCTCCCTCTGTCAATGTAACACTAATATTTACATATTGATATCCTTATCAGCAATGGAGGTTGGAACACTTAACAGTACCGGAAATGACAAGTTCAGACCTCTTTGGATATTGTTATCGCTTGAAGGTCTTTGGAAGAAAAACCCATAATTAGTCAAACCGCTAATTAACCCTTTCCTCCCACCCACCCACTCGCGGCAGACTCTCTCACGACGTCTTTGAACCACAACGGGTAACTAACTTTACCGCTAATTAACTGAGCCGCTAATTAACCAACTCACTAATTAACCAAACCTCTAAATAACGTAACCGCTAACTAACCGCGTTAACCTTTCACCCACCCACTCGCGGCAGACATACCCACACTGCACCACCTCAGAATAAGGAAAACCGCGAATTAATTTAATCAAACCGCAAATTAAATTAATCGAGCTGCGAATTAGATTAATCAAACCCCAAATTAAATTAATCAAGCCGCGAATTAAGCCGCGACACTCTCATACTACACCTCCTCTAAATAGTAAAAACCGCGAATTAATTATAATCCAACCGCGAATCACACCGCGATCCGCTAATCACACCTCTAATTACGAGGATTAATTAACCCTTATAATCTCCATCCGTCTAGGACGTTGATGCCGCTCCCAAGGCAGGAGGTCCGAAGGAAACGACGTCCAATGACCTCCGCACCTCCAGGAGGACGCCATACCTATCATGACAGCGGGCCCGAATGGACGGACTTCCAATGACCTCCCTACCTCCAGGAAGATGAGACCGCCTCCAAGGTAGGAGTTCCCAATGGAATGAGCTCCAATGACCTCCATATCTCCGGTGAAACGAAACCCCACCGAGGCGGGAGGCCGAACGGGATCGTCCCCGACGACCACGACGCTCCCGGATTCTGGAATCTCCATCACGGTAGGATAGCTGCGTGAGAGTGTGTCCACGACCTCCACACCTTCAGGAGTCTCGATGCCGTTTCCAGGCCCGAAGGGCGCCCGGAGGCCCCCCGGCCACGTCCGCCTCGTCATTATCCCGACAATGCAGCGCCGTCCCATCATCCTAATCCGGCTCGAAGGACCATTATCTTATCAACGACGAGCGCAATGACACCAGATCGGGAGAAAGAAATGAACACTGCCGAAAAAATTGTGAGTTATAAATTAATTAAACAACCGTATCAAGTTACACTGAAAGGTAACAAAAAAAAATTATTGATACGAGCTCTATCGTGTTGGCTTCACCAAATTCCAGGCTTTGGGAAGTTTGGGTCCGATCTAGTCGGAATTGCGAGAAAAACTAACTCACTTTGCGGAGCTCTCCGTCTGTATATAGGCCCGAGAGGGTTCGCAGCGCTCCTTCTCAGCGAGTAAACCGAAACAAGCTCCCCAGTGCCAGCCGCTGGCGCGCCGATGTAAACAGGCCATAGAGCGGGCGTCGTGTGAAGGCCGACCGCGCATTGTTGTGAGCAGTGTTCCGGGTAATTTCACAGTCAAAACAGAAACAGCCCATTAGTATTGGGGGGCCTGGGGGAGGGGGGGGGGGCTGGGACACCAAGGTGTTGATCTGCCTGAAAGTGAACCTACGTTCACCACTCCGCGATTACTCACACACTTGGCCACCAGTAACCGTTATAGTCATCTGACGCTGCGAGCATCGGACGGGGCACAACTTCGCACTAACGTGTAGTCGGATCGACAGGAGGCACATCTCGCCATCTTCTCGATATCCACGGATCCACACGACACGGATCGCACCTCCTCGACAAACGTTACAAACTCGAGGTCGGTACCTTGACTCCCACGATGTACCCATTTGCCTTCGGCTCGTCTCAGTGGTTATTGACCACCGGACGCGAAGTTTTACCCCCCCCCCCCCCAATCCAACTCGGGAAAGGTCTTTCCAAACCTTCCCCGTCGAGCTCTCGCGCTCGATTGCCACGAGACCTCCCTAGGGCATTGCCTCCGAGTTTGGCTATCTCGGAGGCTATCAGTGATTCCGTTACCTCATGAGCACCAATCAAACCGATGGGATTCCGCAGGGGCCAGTCCTCTCACTTGGCTATGTTGGTCGTTAGACCTCGCCGACCTCGCCGTAGCCTACAGAGTCGCTCAGATGGACAGCCTATACTTCGGCCCCGTTTTCCCTAACACATGCTGAGCGAGCTATGTATTTGCGATAGTCTACTAGCGACCTTCAGACAATAGAGGTTGCGTCTTCCACCCAAAACAGCGATTCTCTGTCTCTCATCGGTTGTATAGCTGGTATTTTCCTACCGGTTTTTCAGGCGATTTCAACCCAAAACCCACAGTAACGAGAAAATCTCGTTACGAGCATAATCACATATCCACCGGCATCATGACTCATAGTATAGGAATGTTGATGTAATCAGTCCGTTATAATTGTATAAAGAGTAAATAGTTGTGTAAACGCGGATAATATGATCAGTAGCTCATGGATAATCCACCCGCGTGGTAATACTAGCAATAATCGCCACGGGATGCTCCAGTCAGACTTTTGGAATGATAGTGGCAACGAGATCACAGGCTCGGAATGAATCCACTAATCAAATTCTCATAATGTATTGATGGTATTAATGAGAACTTTTGCTGAGCACCTTCATCCATCGATCAACAATTTGTGCTAAATTCGCGCCATCTCCTTCTTACATACTTCAAAAAAAGTGGTATTCAATTGAGTGCGCTGTATTTCTCATAATCATTTCCATGGAATCAGTTATGAGTCACCGTCCAAGTTCCGATGAATGCTCATGTTAATTTTTTTTTGTACTATGAAACGTAAATTCTACAGAATGCGTTACCCACTTTAACATGACCAAAAACTAAATTCTAATTTTTTGACTTTTCGACAATTTTTCAATATTTGCACTGTCTTCCATCCAATGTACTTGAAGTCTCTTCTTCTTAGAATGGTCGGGTATAAATCAGAACACAGTGAAATAAAATTAACACAATGATTATCCTTCCCAATCATCTACCTTCTCCACAAATCCATTTCGTCTCTTCATCACATTTTTGGACACCAAAACATTTAATTTTTGCTTTCATTTTCCCAGGTTTTCTCCTTATCTACTACAGGAGTTATGACGATGTGATTGCTTCGTTTGTGATTGGCCTTCTCCGGTTAATAGATCTGCATGAGCACTCCGCGAGATTAGGGCTAGGCCAAGAGCAGTTACCGGAGCACGAGCTGTCACGGTGACAACAGCAACGATGAACCCGCCATTACCGGCGAGATGACGACGCAGAGGGCAGCAGCTCGGGGGCCACGAACACCCAGTCTGCCATGAAGGTGAGTGCAGGGAGCCCCAGGATGCGCAGTTGGCGGATCCTCGACGTCTGCGTCGACCTGGATCGACGACGAAGGTCGATCAGCATATCTATTGGCTGCATCCTGACGTGACGTCGAAATACAGTTAATACAGGGCCCCGCAGAGGGCAGAAAAAAGCAGCCAAGGGTGGCCAGGTGCGCCGGCTCAATTCTCTGATTGGCTGAGAAATAATGGAATGGTGCATCTCGGGAAACGGGATACCGAAGAAGAAGACGAGTGATGATGATTATACAAATCAGTATAATCAACCATCTTGGACCTAACAGTCACCTAATATTACGTCTAATTTTTTCCTTTTTATTTTGCGGCCCTTTTTCTGCCCTTCCATACGGATGCTAATCCTCACCCTAGGCATGCGGCTGTGGAGCATACTCTGTACCGGATTTGCACCCCTATCGAACATAGGAGTTGACATGGGAAACCACAGAAAAACCATGCCGGTACAGGCATGTATTTCCCGTATATAATTTAACACTAGAGATTATACGGGGAAATTGTTAGCGCATAAGGAGAGGCAAAAATTTATAGCGGTGGCGCCTGAACTACAATGGTGTATGTATCTGTGGGTAGTGCAGGGGGCGTCTGAGACCGTAGTGGATTCACATGAGTTTAGCCCACCAATATTTGATTTATAGAAATTTCACGTATCCGATCGAAT
This sequence comes from Psyttalia concolor, assembly GCA_030522845.1. NCBI lineage: Eukaryota > Metazoa > Arthropoda > Insecta > Hymenoptera > Braconidae > Psyttalia > Psyttalia concolor. Next base: position 4,524 of record JAPYZM010007625.1, on the reverse strand, counting down.
GCTAATCGTTTGACAATGATTGACGTGCATTCAATAATATTTATTAGTGAACCATTGAATTATAAAAAAATTTGAAAATTACACTCATGTAACTATCCGACAATTATTGAGAATTGTTTTTATTCAGTTTTTTTTTTTGATCGAAAGAACATCGTTTGAAGATTCATAATCAAGCACTATCACTTATTGATAGTGCGTTGTTCCAGAATCATCCAGGACTTGTTTTCTTCATTTTTGCTCCCTATGGAAGAATTGATCATTTTTAACAAAACCCATCCGTTCGAAATTGATTCGGAAAAAGTCAACTTGGTGCGCTCAATTTGTACGAATGTCGGGCCCTAACCCCAACGGACCAAATAATTATCAACCGAACCTCCGAATATAATCGACAAACAATCGATTTACAGTCGACATATCGCCCCAATCATTTACTCAATCGGTTTTTCTATCAAGAATGTTCAATGATCAAAGAAATTCGTTGAATGCATCCATTAATAATGTAGTCATTGATGTGGATACCTTTCATCGCTTTCAAGCACTTCATCTCACGTTAACTCACTAAGGCGAAAAGCGTATTCAACCGTGTTCGGAAGGCGGAGGCGAGAATGTATGGACTGCGCTGACGGGTAGGAACCAATTTTACCTCGTATGTTTAAAGGCATGTAAAGGATCCAAAATTCGCGGCCGATACAAGATCTCATAAGATAAATCTAATGTCGATAATTTTCTGTACGTGAACTGTAGGTTTAGCAATCACGTAATTTCTATCCATGGGGCGCGCCAAGTTGACTGTTTCCGAATGAATTTCCACCGGAGGGGTTTTGTTAAAAATAATCGATTCTACCATAGGAAACAAAAATGAAGAAAACAGCTCCTCGATGGCCGTCCTACTCCAAACTTGGAATTTTTTAAAATCTATTTCCATGCTTTTTTTCACAGGGGATTTTGGTAAAGTCAGTGCGCTTATTGGGTGAATTTACAATATCTACTTATACTTTCAGCTCTATGAGGGAGGTACGGAAGCCAACGTTAACTTGGCTAGATTTTTCCCAAAATATTTTTCTGATTTTTTTCTAGTATCAAAAGACCCCCCAACTAATCCAGATACATTAGAAGCTGTTGAAGTATCGTGAAGAAAGAAAAGCTCTGTTCAAGAAACATCCAGCAAACTGTCTCGAGATTAAACCTCCTAAACTGGGGCCAGAATTCAACGGTTGGATGGTTGAATCTGTTTTGGTGCGCGATAATCGGTTAGTCGCTAAACAAGACAAAACTATAGCCTCTCTTTCTGCTTTGGGAAAAGTGGCCTGACTACTGGTGTCAGAAGAACCCTTGGACAAGTTGAAGGTGCTCAAATTGGCGAGTGACACGAGCCGATTTCTTCTGGACCTTCAAAGAGACAACTTTCATACAAGGCCATCTCTCATCCTACTCAATGTCAACTCATCAGCTAGACCAGCCTTAACGACCACAGAATTTTGTTAATTTCTGTTTGGAACCTAAATAGAGGCCCATTTGAAGACGGTCCAGGCGATGGAGCGTACCAGCAATGCCTTAAAATCTTCTAAACTCTCAACAGGGCCACGAAAAAACCTGATGGGCCCGCCTCGTCAGTCACCTATGAATCTCAGACAAAAGACGGGAGGCGGACTGAAGAAGCACTGTGCTCTGAAGAGATCGAATTACAAGGACAGAACGAGTTGTCATTCAAGCAAATCCAGATCCAACAGTGTCAACCATCACAACAGCAACACGAAGAAACATTGAACGAAGTAAGTCATCCGAACACCTTACGGGTTTTCTCGATAATTGGAGATGTCTGACAACAGATAAAAAAGTTTTCGACTGGATTCAAGGATATAAAATTCCTGCTTCGAGTGCTATCACTCAAGCTCAAATTCCCTCTAACCCTGCCTGGTCTGAGAGTGAATTCAACCAGGTTCAATGTCAGATAGAGATTCTTTTGAAAAATGTGTTATTGGGGAATTCGAAAACCTGATCGTTCTAGTCGACTCATTTTAAATCTCAAGCCTCTTAACAAGTCCATACCAACGGAGCATTTTAAATTGGAGGATATCTAAACAGCTAGAGAATTGATGTTTCAGATTTGCTTCTTCTGCTCCGTAGATCTAAAAACGCCTATTGCCTGGTTTCTATTGATGAAAATTAGAGAAAACTCCTTAGGTTCAAATTTAATAATAGATTATTCGAGTTCGACTATACCTTTTGATTTTAACACTGCTCCTCATCGGTTTACGAAAATCATTGAACCCCTATAGTGTCTTCTTTGAAGCAACAAGGTTAGTTAGTCTTGATTGTTTATTTAGATGATATACTCATTATATCCGATTCAGTAAGGAATTGTTCACAAGCTACAACCACTGGTATTAAGTCACTGCAAAGTTTGGGTTTCATTGTCATCTATCTCTAGCGGATCTAGTTGATAGTTCAACTGTCTCTTTGTTCCACGACTAGTTTCCAAATAATTCTCTCATTTCCAAAATTGTCAAATTATCATAATTATCAGATTTGCAAAATTTGGAAAATTCATATTTCGAACACTGACAAAAAATTTTGAAATGTTCAAAATTTTCAAAAATTTAGAATTTTTCAAGATATTCTTGGTGTGTTAAGTGTTCACAATATACCGCATTTTCACCGTTTTTAAAGTCTCATTTGCACAATTAGTCTTTCTTGTGGATGGAATCCAACTCGCTACTCTCTCTTTTAAGTAGCTAGTTGACTAGTCAACCCGACCTGAAAGTAGAGAGTAGAGAGTTGGCGCTTAGCCTCCATGGCACATGACGCTAAGATATTTTCACCTCAACGGCAGTTAGTACTTCAGTTCTAGAGTTCTGAATATCCAAAATTTTCCATTGTGGAAATTTTCAAAATTTTCGAAAATATGGAATTTTTCGAAATTCCCGAAGTTTTTGAAATTTTCATAACATTTGTAAGTTCCACTCTTTTCAAACACACATTTCGAAAACTGACAAAATTTTTTCGAAATTTTGAAAAATTTCCAATTTTTCAAAAAAAAACCCCAGTATGTTCACTTTTCATAACATTCCTCACTTTCACCCATTTTAAAGTCTCATTTTCGGAATTAATGAGTCTTTCTCGTGGATCTAATCCAACTCTCTCCTCTCTACTTTTAGGTGATTGTTGACTAGTCAACTATCTACTTGAAAGAGAGAATAAAGAGTTGAATTTCATCCACGAGAAAGACTCATAGATCACGAAAATGAGACGTTAAAATCGGTGAAAATGAGGTATGTTATGCAAACTGACCACACTGGGAATATTTTGAGCGATTCGAAATTTTTGAAAATTTTTGAAAATTTCAAACAAAATTAGCGAGTGGGATTCCATCCACGAGAAAGACTTATTAATTGTGAAAATGAGACTTTGAAAACTCTCCTCGCAACCCTTGATTTAAATACCAAGTTCGGTCTATATTTATATGAATATAATGCTTTACTGCCTTCTTCAACATTAAAAAAAAACTTGAGTCATTTACGCAGAAATGTACCACGTCTAGGCGATATAACTCTATCAGCCAATAATCTAACGAACTCTCTGAACATTTTTACCGATGGAAGTAAAACCGCAGACGGTCTGTCAACTGGTACTTCTTGCTACTGCCCCGAATTCATATCGCGCGCTCGCTCAGCATCGCACGGTCCGCCTCTGTCTATACCGCAGCATCGCTGGCCCTTGATGAAGCCGGTCAAATAACCCTAGATCATCCCTGAGACATACTTCAATCGTATCTGACTCCGTTAGCGTCTGACAAACAATTTCTGGCCACGGGTTTAATGTCAAGTCTAATCTTGACATTCACATAATAAAATCCAAGTTATGCAGGTTAAATTCTGTCAAAAAAGAATGGGTTCCATTACACACAGGTATTCCTGGAAACGAGGAGGCAGATCGACTTGCTAAAAACGCAACGCGCACAGTGGAAAACAACTCTTAGAAGGCACCCGCTACTGATTTTCATGAGAAATTCAAAAAAGAGGCTACCACGAAAGCTAATAAATTTATCATCGAACAAAGCCACATTAAAGGCCAAGAATACTTCAATTTGTATTATGATCCAAGAAAAAAACCGTGGTACTTCTCCTTGAAGCTCTCACGAGGAATAATTTCCTGGGTTAACAGAGCGAGAGCCAACCACTATCATCTTGCTGGTTCCCTCGCGAAAGTAGGACTTACAGATTCGGCGGCTTTTCAATGCGGTAGTGTTACTGAAGATCTAAATCATGTTCTCTGGCAGTGTCCTATATACAAAAACAATCGAACTATAATGTTAAAAAAATTAATCTCCAAAACTTATTCCCTCCTTATCAGGTTGCGCTTTTTCTCAAAGATAGTAACCAATCTACTACGTATCATAAGCGACTTTTTCCGTTCCTCTGATCCGAAAATCTAATTACTCACTGTTAGCACATAATTACTTTATCTCGTACAATTAAACCATTCTTTGTAAAATATTCGTAAATTTAATCTTTTTGTTTCATT